>JASIRB010000562.1:0-28152 GCA_030323885.1 Branchipolynoe longqiensis
GGGATCCACAACCAGAAAAATAATTTTGATGTGACACCCCTGCTATAAAATTTTTGGCAATTGGATTATGTCTAGAGGGGTCTTGGACATCTGAAAAGTGAATTTGGACACTTTGAATGTATTGCGCAAATTCGGTAGACACCGTTTTTTGACGATAAGGTGTGACAACACCAGCCGCCTAATTCCGGGGTAGGGGAAACTAAATCTAGTATATCATCACAACGCAAGACTCTACTGCAACAAATTACCACTCATTCGTTTGGTATGGATGTAGGCTAAAACTATAGGCAGAGTAGATTCTGATTGGATTAACCTCAAGGTCACTAGAGGTCAAAAGGTCACGAAGGTTGTGGCATGCCCAAAATCTGGGACTTCCATCAAAGAAGTGCCTATTAATATACCCTATCATAAGTTTTTTCACTAAAATACTATTTCAGTCAACTCCTTAGATCCCCCTGATGATTTTAGAAAAGGGATGTGAGGATTGGCAAAGAACTAATGGCCCCCTGTACATCTTTTACTAAGCGATATTTCAGAAAAAAGCCAAATTCAGTGAATTTTCCTTCGTACATTTAATTGATATAACTCTCATTATCCAATAGTTTTTTGTTATTATTTGTGAAACTATCAGTAGAAAACGTCTGAACTATCTGGAGATAAGAAAAAAAAACTTAATAAGCAGTATGTTGTCATCCCAAGTTCATCATTCTAACAATAACATATAATGTTTCGATTACAACTACACCTAGTAGAAAATATACTTTGTTCTTGGTTACCTAGTCCTCATCACTTTCGTTGTCTTCAGTCAGTCGCCCACATTTGTTTGGGTCCCCATTGCAGGTGCATGCAATAATGCATGCCGATCCGGCCTTTGCACATGAACAGTTCCTTAAACAGCCCTTCTTGCACTTGCAGTACATCAGTTTTGCCACTGCAGGTTTGTTTGGCTTGCTCTTCATGACAGGAACTAATCTTCCTTTGTCCATATATCTGCCGTACTGTTCAGGTGGGAGAAGAGTTGGATTGCTTAGATGGGCCTGTTTGTAGAGGCTAATGTTGCAAAGACTCGGAGGTCTTGTTTTCTTTACGCAAATAAATGGGCTTGTAACCTATCTAAAGATGAATATCCTGCCCTTCCGTACAAATCACATAAGAAATCACATGCTTCTTTCTACAACATGAATGGGCAGGAAGAGTTCATTCTTTTCCACCCATAGGTTTACAATGTGTGGAAGCTGAGGATAATGGTACATAGCAAGCATGATGATATCTGGGTCGGTTGCGTGGATAACAAATATGCTCCTGTCTTGGCAGCTACCAAGATGTGCGATGATTCTCGTGTCGGCTTCCTCGTGTGTTTGGCAGCACAGCTCCTCCATCACATTGGTGCTGTTGTTGGTCACACATATTCCCTCTGCGTTAACTCCTATTATAAGAGTAAACCCATCTGGCAGGGATACAGACTGTGACCAAGAAGATGACAGGTATGAGAGCAGGTTTGCCTTGTTTTTAGGGTTCGAAAGGAATGTTTTCCACACAGGTATTTTCATGTTATGAACAGGAATATACTCCAGTGAGTTTGCTCCCATTTCCCGTCTATGGCGCTCATCACTCTTTAGGCTCATTGAACCAAAATCATATCTATCGCCGACAAAATGCACTTCTGAACAATGTTTGGGTTTCATACTTAGAATCTTGTTTTTGTACCTCTCCTGAAGTTCGCCAAAATCACTTGCCCAAGGGTCTGAAAACATTGCACGAATGCCATGGCATCAATAACATACACCGGTTCCGATTCGGAGGGAGGCAACACTTTAATTCGTTCCCATGAATCCTTAACCTTGTTTTGAAGAGTTCCTATAAAGTCAGATTTAGTTCCTTTGCGCATGGTAAATCCCCCAGTCTTGTCTGGCTCAAATAACGATGGTGGATAGTCACTCCATTCGTAACTGAAGGCTTCAATTCTTGCCTTGTCACTCAACTCATGTGTAAAGCAAAGGGCCCTAGTAACCGAGCTTTCCTCAGAAATTAATTGTTTTACAGAGTCCTGCTTTTTTTTGCCTTGCTTCTGTTGTGTGGCAAAAGTCATTATCTTAGGGGTGATAATTTGGTCAGCATCAGTTTTGCTGGCAGTCGTCATTGCCTCTAACCCAAGTTTTTTGGTGTCCACGAGTAGTGTTGAAACAAGCATTTCTCCCATTGCAATGTTAACTAACTTATCATCTGCGAGGGAAGCAGCAAACGGATTTCTCATTTTCCCTGCCACAGTGTCTCTGATTTTCAGTACCTTTACCATATCATCTTTATTCATTTTCTCATGATGATCTGATTGAGAAGACTCCATATGCATCATCTGCTTCACACTCTCAGAGATCGCTGTTAGGAATGGCATGGTTTTTATGTATTTCTCTCTTGTTAATTCTGCCTGGGTAATGCCCTTGAATAGTCTTGTCTTCCCTTCCTTGTTGTAAGTTTGTTCCAATGCAAGGTCTGTCCATACTCCATTAAAGCCTCCATCCATCTTGTGCACTGCAAAATTACCCGCTTCAAATTCCTTGTGTACTTCAGGCGCAGTGTTAGGGAGGTAATTCATTTCACTTAGATAAATTGGCAGACAGGACATGTACTTGCTATGTCCAGAACAGACCGTGTACGGTAGCATGTTTTGTGCCTCAAGCAGATGTTGTTTCCAAATGCCAACTCTTTCAGCATGGATATAACATTTCAAAATGAGCATCATTTCAATATACATTCCCCATAACCGAGCTGTTATACCCAATGTATTCTCAAAGTTCTTCCAGTGAGATTGAACTAATCTTAGACTTGTCGTGATATCACCAACAAGTTTTGTAACACTGTCTTTGACCTCCATTTGAAAGGCTGCCCTGAGACATTCCAACACAGATGACAAAGATGAGAGTAAGTCAAGTTCATCTTCTTGCAACTACCATTGCTCAAAGGCTTCCCACTTGAGCATAAAGAATGCCTCACTGGGCAAGGAATGGTAACGAACCATTTTATAATAGTCCTTCCCTGCCATCACTTTATTAGCTCTTCCTCTACCACATATGTCACTTGCAACTAGTACGTCTTCAATGCCGCTTTCTTTCATGAAGAAACCAATGGACCCCAAAAAGTTCTGTGCAATATGGAATCCGCCCAATCGTACTATAACATCTTTATATCGGGCAGGTTCCTTTTTCACCAAGCCTTTTATGATATCATATATTGCCTGGTCACATGTTACCACAGTCTTTGACAGGCCCAACTTCAGATTCAGTGTAACAAAGTAGTCAAGAGAGGTTTTGACAACATCTGGATTTGTAGGAGTTTGAGGATATATTGGACCATCGCCAATTTTTGTTTTCTGTGTCTGTTTCCTGGAATAAAATTCAAAGAATGTGTTCCAATTTGGTGTACAACAAACACTTTCATCTTCACCTATCATCATCTGGGTTGGGAACATCCGAAGTAGAAACCAGTCAATGTTTTCATCAACCAAATCATCACTGCTTATATTGCTGCCACAGCTAATCTCTGTACCACATAACGATCTAGCCTCTTTTCGGTCCTTCAGTGATAGATTACTTACAACTGGTTCAAATTTAACAGCTTCCTTAATTGTTACTTGTCTTGTTTTCTGAAGAGGAACTTTTCCAGTCCCAACATTGTTCTCCTTATCATTTGTATACTGATAGATAATATTTGTAGTTGCATCAAGACTACCACCATCCTCGTTTTCTGAATGAAAGTTCAGGTTATCAAAAGCATACTGCGCAAATTGACCATGAACAACATTGGACGTAATAAAAATACCTTCTCTTTCTTCCCGTTCAGTAACCTCATTAGCTGTAGTTGTCAGGTAACGTTGGGCACTGGCATAGCTAATGCTATTACCAAATCGGTTTAACATTGTCACAATATTTTTACTATGCGTTTCTTTGAGAATATGCAGAGCAACTCCTACGTGTTTAGGTATAACCTGTGTACCAAGATACCCAATAATGTCCTGGGCTAGGTTCAACACATTCTCTTTGTCATTTCCCGGAAGATGAACTTTTCCATCATCGCCAAGGCTATCATCATTGTCAGTAATTAGCCATGCTATTAGATTGTACAAATCTACTGGAACCTGGCGAGATGCTGTTTCATGAGATATCTCTATTTCTCTATCTTCAGCAGCATGCATTCGTTTTGCAATTGTTTTTACCTCTGTTCGCAAGCACTTTGCCAAAGGATATGATGTACTCAAAATGTTTTTGAGGAGATTAAAATCAACATCATCCCCCTCACAATATAGCTGGTATTCATCTAATTCATTTTGCAGGTCAACTATCTGGTCACACAATTCTTTCACGGTCAGAGAAGATGCACAAACTAAATTACTGGTTGGGGGGTTGGACATAATCAAATGAACAGGAGGGTATAGACTAAACATTCATTATTTGGACTCATAATCAGATAAGTCACTGTTACATTTGTTATTACTTTACATAACGTCTAGGGCAACTCAAGAATGCACACCAACTTCAAAGAGGCCTAACACCAATATCCTGTCAAGCAGCCATGTGCCAGTGATGAATCTGCCCGATTCATCACTGGCTATTAGATTTTGCTGCTCAATTTTCGCATCTATGTGCGTTCTTGAGTTGCCCTAGACATAAGAGGCACTGAATGCACATGTATACATGTGCATTCTGCATGGTATATTTTTCCATGTGTTGATGGGTGTCGTGGCCTATTCAATGCTGTGGGTTGTATTCAGGCACTTATTGGTAGCTAGAACTAGAACTAAAATGTTATTACTAGTACTTACCAATTTAAAAAGTGTGGCACTGGCTATATATCATTCTTGAAAATTATTTCTTTTTAGGAGAATTTACAAACCCCTTTTAGACCTGTCCTAGTATGCTATATTAGTTAATGGCTGAAATAAATGGATTATTACGCACATTTTATTTGACTTAAATGGATCCGTCAAAAACTAATGTTTTTAGATATTTTTCCAAAACATAACTTAGAAATATGTCTACAGGATGCCATTTATTCTATATGAGCCTTGACACCCCTTTCCTAAAAACATCACAGGGATCTAAGGAGTTGATTGAAACAGTATTTTAGTGAAAAAACTTATGATACGGAATATTAATAGGCACTTCTTTGATGAAAGTCCAGGATTTCTGGCATACCACAACCTTCGCGACCTTTTGACCTCTAGTGACCTTGAGGTTCATCCAATCAGAATCTACTCTGCTTATTGTTTTAGGCTACATCCATACCAAAATAACGAGTGGTAATTTGTTGCAGTAGAGTCTTGCGTTGTGATGATATACTAGATTTAGTTTCCGCTACCCCGGAATTAGGCGGCTGGTGTCGTTACAGCCTAACGTAAAAAAAACGGTGTCTACCGAATTTGCGCAATACATTCAAAGTGTCCAAATTCACTTTTCAGATGTCCAAGACCCCTATAGACATAATCCAAGTGTCAACAATTTTATAGCAGGGGTGTCACATCAAAACCCTTAATTTGCACATTTTCTGGTTGTGGATCCCAGACTATACACTCCTGTGCTATTCTTCTATGCCCGAAAATGTCTACGACCAGCGTTTCACTCTGCGCATGAAATTTAATTTGACTTGTTTTCACTTTAAATATACCCAGATGTTACTCCTTAAAATAAAACTTCCTTTAAACTGAAGTCAACCAGATCATATTCACCAACCTAATGCGTTTATCCAAAAGCTATGACAGAGGAGTGAAAGCTGTCTGGCTGTGCCATTTGAATGGAATCACAGTGTGAGATAATCCTGACTCCTATTATAAACCTACCCAGTCACTTTATTATGCATAATAAAGCGAATCCCACTATCATATTGTGTGACTCCGGACCAAGTTTTTTTCCCATAAATGCTTAATGATTTTCTAATATGAATTGATTTTTCTTTTGGTTAAAAGAATCACAAAGACTGTGACTGAGTGTGATTTCACATCATGGTGCTGGTGAAATGGCAATGTGGCAGCACTATGAAGTTACCGGGACCGCACACTGCTACAAGTCGGTGCCTCTCATATCCCCTCAGGTGTTGCTAGGGTGTGAACAAACTAATCTCTCATTGACTCAATCCCCCCTGGTTCAGGGTTCATCCGTCAGGCCAATGCCCGACGCGCAGTGACGTACTTGTACTACGTCACACTTAGTCGTCACGGCTGGCTGCGCAGGCGATGACAAAGTTGGGGTTTTAGTCACGGCTCGTCGGTCTCGGGTCCTGACCTCCTCACTAGATGTAATACCCCAGTCACACGAGAGCCAGCGTTCGCCGCCAACCTCCCTGCGCCCAAAAGGACCCCAACCACCCAGCGTTCCATTCGATACACTGATTCAAATACGTTGTAGGCGCCATGTCGGCGCCATGTCGGTGCCATGTCGGCGCCATGTCGGCGCCATGTCAGGGCTGACCACATGGTGACTGCAGCATCGCATGTGTTAGCACCAACCCAGGGCGGCGCCAGGGCGGCGCCAGGGCGGCACCAGGGCGGCGCCAGGGCAGCACCAGGGTGGCGCCAGGGTGGCGCCAGGGCGGCGCCAGGGCGCCAATCATTTTGAATGGCGCCGCCGGAACAGGGCGTAAGGAGGTTGCACGTGCAGCAGCAGCAACCTCCTTGCGTCCAAAATTCCCGAAATGGACGCCGGGAGGTTGGCGTCCTCACGGCGACAGCACTCAATCAGGGCGTAGGGAGGGTGCAAGGAGGAAGTGTTGACGTCGCGAATCGATCGTTAGCGAACGCAGGCCTCGTGTGACTGGGGTATCACACACCATGTGGCCTACTTAACGCCCACAGCATACTGTGACTGGCGTGTCGGACCGATTGATCGGCGAGTCCGACCGATTGGTCGACGAGTCCGGCATACTGACCGGCGAGTCGGGCCGACTGACCGGCTAGTCGGGCCGACGGAACGGCCAGTCGGGACGACTGGCCGGCGCCCACTGTCCGACCCGAGTTGTGAGGGCAGCTGTGTCCCACGTGATTCGGCAGATGCAGTCGGCTCCCAACTGGTTCTGTTGACACACACGGACACACACAGACACACTCTGACACACATTGACTCACAGTGACATACATTTGCACACACTGACACACACTGACACACACTGACATACACTGACACACACTGACACATACAGACACACACTGACACACACTGACACACACTGACACACACTGACATACACTGACACACACTGACACACACTGACACACACTGACACACACTGACACACACTGACACACACTGACACACCCTGACACACACTGACACACACTGACACACACTGACACACACTGACACACACTGACACACACTGACACACACTGACACACACTGACACACACTGACACACACTGACACACACTGACACACACTGACACACACTGACACACACTGACACACACTGACACACACTGACACACACTGACACACACTGACACACACTGACACACACTGACACACACTGACACACACTGACACACACTGACACACACTGACACACACTGACACACACTGACACACACTGACACACACTGACACACACTGACACACACTGACACACACTGACACACACTGACACACACTGACACACACTGACACACACTGACACACACTGACACACACTGACACACACTGACACACACTGACACACATTGACACACACTGACACACACTGACACACACTGACACACACAGACACACACTGACACACATTGACACACACTGACACACACATTGACATACACTGACACACACTGACACACACTGACACACACTGACACACACTGACACACACTGACACACACTGACACACACTGACACACACTGACACACCCTGACACATACTGACACAGACAGACACACACTGACACACACGGACACACACAGACACACTCTGACACACATTGACTCACACTGACATACATTTGCACATACTGACACACACTGACACACACTGACACACACTGACACACACTGACACACACAGACACACACTGACACACACCGACACACACCGACACACACACTCAATGACTCACACTGACACACACTGAAACACACTGAAACAGACTGACACATGCTGACACACACTGACACACATTGACACACTTAAACATCCTGACACACAATGACTCACACTGACACACACTGACATGCAATGAAACACACTGATGCACACCAACATACACTGACACACATTGACACACACTGTCACACACAGAAACACACTAAAGCACACTGACACACACTGACACACACTGATACACATGGACACACATTGACAGACTGACACACACTGACACAGACAGACACACACTAACATGCACTCATACACACTGACACATACTGAAACCCCCATGACACACGCTGGCACACACGGACACACACGGGCACATACAGACACTCTCTCAACTTCACACTCACACACCCAAATACTCACACTCACACACATCCACACCCACCCGCACCGGGTGACTCATGCGCACATACTCTTACACCCACACCCACACCCACACCCACACCCACACCCACACCCACACCCACACTCACACCCACACCCACACCCACACTCACACTCACACTCACACTTACACTCACACTCACACTCACCCATACTCACACTCACACTCACACTCACAGCCACACTCACACTCTCACTTACATTTACACTTACACTTATACTCATGCTCATGTCCACTCTGACAGTCTCAGTGTAACCTGCTCATACTCACACCACTCTCTCATTCACACCCACACTCATACTGACACTTACACCCACACTTACATTCACACCCACACCCACACTCACACCCACACTCACACTTACATTCACACTCACACTCACACCCACACTCACACTTACACCCACACTTACATTCACACCCACACTCACACCCACACTCACACTCACACTCACACTTACATTCACACCCACACTCACACCCACACTCACACTTACACCCACACTTACATTCACACCCACACTCACACCCACACTCACACTCACACGCACACTCACACTCACATCCACACCCACACCCACACTCACCCTCACATCCACACTCACACTCACTCTCACACTCACACCCACACCCACACTCACACTTACACATACACTCACACCCACACTCACACGCACACTTACACTTACACTCACACTTATACTCACACTCATGTCCACTCTGACAGTCTCAGTGTAACCTGCTCATACTCACACCACACTCACATTCACACCCACATTCACACCCACACCCACACCCACACTCACACCCACACTCACACTCACACTCACACTCACTCTCACAATCACACTCACACCCACACTCACACTTACACTCACACTCCCTCTCACACTCTCACTTACACTTACATTCACACTTATACTCACGCTCATGTCCACTCTGACAGTCTCAGTGTAACCTGCTCATACTCACACTCACATTCACACCCACACTCACACCCACACCCACACTCACACCCACACTCACACCCACACCCACACTTACACTTACACTTACACTCACACCACTCTCTCACTCACACCCACACTCACACTTACACTTACACCCACACTTACATTCACACCCACACTCACACCCACACTCACATTCACACCCACACCCACACTCACACTCACACTCACACCCACCCTCACACTCACAGTCACACTCACTCTCGCAATCACGCCCACAAACACACCCACACTCACACTCTCACTTACACTTACACTCACACTTATACTCACACTCATGTCCACTCTGACAGTCTCAGTGTAACCTGCTCATATTCACACCACACTCACACTCACACCCACACTCATACTGACACTTACACCCACATTCACATTCACACCCACACCCACACCCACACTCACACTCTCACTTACACTTACACTCACACTTATACTCACACTCATGTCCACTCTGACAGTCTCAGTGTAACCTGCTCATATTCACACCACACTCACACTCACACCCACACTCATACTGACACTTACACCCACATTCACATTCACACCCACACCCACACCCACACTCACACTCTCACTTACACTTACACTCACACTTATACTCACACTCATGTCCACTCTGACAGTCTCAGTGTAACCTGCTCATATTCACACTCACACCCACACCCACGCCCACACCCACAGCCACACTTACACTTACACTTACAATCACACCACTCTCTCACTCACACCCACCCTCACACTTACACATACACCCACTTACATTCACACCCACACTCACACCCACACCCACACCCGCACCCACACTCACACTCACACTTACACTCACACTCACACTCACCCATACTCACACTCACACTCACACTCACACCCACACTCACACTTTCACTTACACTTACACTCACACCCACACTTACACTTTCACTTACACTTATACTCACGCTCATGTCCACTCTGACAGTCTCAGTGTAACCTGCTCATACTCACACCACGCTCACACTCACACCCACATTCACATTCACACCCACACCCACACCCACACTGACACCCACACTTACACTCACCCTCACGCCCACACTCACACTCACACTCACACCCACACTCACACTCACACCCACACTCACACTCTCACTTACACTCACACCCACACCCACACTTCCACTTACACTTACACTTATACTCACACTCATGTCCACTCTGACAGTCTCAGTGTAACCTGCTCATACTCACACCACTCTCTCACTCACACCCACACTCATACTGACACTTACACCCACACTTACATTCACACCCATACTGACACCCACACTCACACTCACACACACACTCACACTTACACCCACACCCACACTCACACTTACACTTACACTTACACTCACACCCACACTCACACTCTCACTTACACTTACACTCACACTTATACTCACACTCATGTCCACTCTGACAGTCTCAGTGTAACCTGCTCATACTCACAGCACACTCACACTCACATCCACATTCACATTCACACCCACACCCACACCCACACTCACACTCACACTCAGACCCACACTCACACTCACACTCACACCCACATTCACACCCACACCCACACCCACACACACCCACACTCACACCCACACTCACACTCACACTCATACCCACACTCACACTCACACTCACATTCACACTTACACTCACACTCACACCCACACTCACACTCACACCCACACTCACACTCTCACTTACACTCACACCCACACCCACACTTCCACTTACACTTACACTTATACTCACACTCATGTCCACTCTGACAGTCTCAGCGTAACCTGCTCATACTCACACTCACATTCACACCAACACCCACACCCACACTCACACCCACACTCACACTCTCACTTACACTTACACTCACACTTATACTCACGCTCATGTCCACTCTGACAGTCTCAGTGTAACCTGCTCACACTCACACCACTCTCTCACCCACACCCACACCCACACTTACACTTACACTCACACCACTCTCTCACCCACACCCACACCCACACTTACACTTACACTCACACCACTCTCTCACTCACACCCACACTCACACTTACACTTACACCCACACTTACATTCACACCCACACTCACACCCACACTCACACCCACATTCACATTCACACCCACACCCACACCCACACTCACACTCATACTCACACTCACACCCACCCTCACACTCACAGTCACACTCACTCTCGCAATCACACCCACACCCACACCCACACTCACACTCTCACTTATACTTACACTCACACTTATACTCACACTCATGTCCACTCTGACACTCTCAGTGTAACCTGCTCATATTCACACCACACTCACGCTCACACCCACACTCATACTGACACTTACACCCACATTCACATTCACACCCACACCCACACCCACACTCACACTCTCACTTACACTTACACTCACACTTATACTCACACTCATGTCCACTCTGACAGTCTCAGTGTAACCTGCTCATATTCACACTCACACCCACACCCACGCCCACATCCACAGCCACACTTACACTTACACTTACAATGACACCACTCTCTCACTCACACCCACCCTCACACTTACACTTACACCCACTTACATTCACACCCACACTCACACCCACACTCACACCCACACCCACACTCACACTCACACTTACACTCACACTCACACTCACCCATACTCACACTCACACTCACACCTAAACTCACACTCACACCCACACTCACACTCTCACTTACACTTACACTCACACTTATACTCACACTCATGTCCACTCTGGCAGCCTTAGTGTAACCTGCTCATATTCACACCACACTCACACTCACACCCACATTCACATTCACACCCACACCCACACTCACACACACTCTCACTCACACCCACACCCACAGCCACACTTACACTTACAATCACACCACTCTCTCACCCACACCCACCCTCACACTTACACTTACACCCACTTACATTCACACCCACACTCACACCCACACTCACACCCACATTCACATTCACACCCACACCCACACTCACACTCACACTCACTCTCACAATCACCCCCACACTCACACTTACACTCACCTTCACACTCACATTTACACTTCCACTCACACTCACACCCACACACACACTCACACCCACACCCACACTTGCACTCACACCCACACTCACACTTACACTCACACCCATACTCACACCAACACTCACACTCATGCCCACTGTAACAGTGTGACAGTCTGTAACCTGCTCACATGTGCACCCTCACCTCCACGTTCTCGAAGTACACCCGCCAGTGTTGTGAAATACCTATCCATGTTTGTTGTCTTCTTACGCTGACATAGCACTGACAGGACACATAGAATAGCTGCATAGGGGTGCATGAGGGAGTGTGGGCATGGGAGCTGGGTGTGGTGTGGGGGTTAGTGTGTGGGGGTGCGGGTGCAGGGTGTGAGCTTGGATGTGTAAAGCCCTGTTTACACGGGCGATTTAAAACGCTTCATATAAAACCACTTGCCTAGATCGACTCACATTTGGCGTGTAAACGCGACTCTGAGGTGTTTTAGGGCTGAATCGATTCATATGAAACGGTTCATCTATACCACGTCGCGAGGTGGTTTATTTGAAGCGATTCAGCTGGTTCCCGGGCAGCGATAGTGTAAAATAGCAGTGCTCGCCGGCTACAAGCTCAGCTGTAACTATCGCTGGTGCCCGGCAGTGTTAGGGACCGATTAGGCCGAAATCTATTGAATGCGATCATATTTAACAGAATTACATACTCAAATAATGAAATTTAATTAAATTAACCTTAAATTCCAAGCGATATTAACGTAGCAGCTACATCGGCGTCGAATCGCCAAGTGTAAACTAAACAAATAGCAGTGCTCGCCGGCTACAGGCGGACCACTAAGGCTGCTGGTTCCTGGCGCCAAAACACTTTCAAACTCCGTCCATGTAAACGCGCCTCTAAAACGCTTCATATAAATCGCTTTGTGTAGATCGTTTCACAATTCCCCATGTAAACACGGCTTAAGTGTCAGTGCATAGTGTGTGGTTTGTGTGTAGTGTTTGTCAGTGTGAGGTATGGGTGTTGTGGGGTATGGTTTGTGAGTGGTGTGGTGTGGCAGGTGTGGTGTGTGGTGTGTGGTGTGTGGCAGGTGTGGTGTGTGGCAGGTGTGGTGTGTGGTAGGTGTGGTGAGCGGCAGGTGTGGTGTGTGGCAGGTGTAGTGTGTGGCAGGTGTTGTGTGTGGCAGGTGTGTGAGAGTACAAGGCAGGCTGCTCTGTTGACTACTAGACACGAAAAGCTCTGCATTGATTTCTCCTTTCTTCAGGGAAGAAAACGCAATGGACAGCATCCTCCCCTTACAAACACCATGCTCCCCTACACACGCCATCCTCCCCCTACACACGCCATCCTCCCCCTACACACGCCATCCTCCCTCTACACACCATCCTCCCCTACACACGCCATCCTCCCCTACACACATCCTCCTCCCTCTACACACCCTACCCCCCTACACACCATCCTCCCTCTACACACACCATGCTCCCCTACACACATCATTCCTTTCCTACACATCCATTCCTCCCTTTACACACAACATCTCCCCTAACACCATCCTCTCTTAGACACGCATCATCCCTCTAAGACTCACGATCCTCCCTACACACCATCCTCCCTTAGACACACCATCCTCCCTCTACACACCGATTGTCCCCCTACACACACCTCCGCCTACCACACCATCCTTCCCTACACACCAATCCTCCCCCCCGCACTCCTGCCATGCCTCTCACCATTACACACCATCCTCCTCCCCTACAAACACCATCCTCCCCCTACACACGCCATCCTCCCTCTACACACCATCCTCCCCATCACACACCATCCTCCCCTACACACCATCCTCCACTTAGACACACCATCCTCCCTCTACACACACGATCCTCCCCCTACACATGCAGAGCTAGCCTCCCTTACACACAACCATTCCTCCCTCTATCATCCAGCCTCCCCTACACAAGCCATCCTCCCCTACACAGCAACCTCCTCCCCATTACACCCATCCTCCCCCTACACACCCCCATCCACCCCTACAACACCATCCTCCACTTACACACACAATCCCTCCCCTACACACACTCCTCCCCACACGCACTATCCTCCCCTACACACACCATCCCCTCCCCCTACACACTCCATCCTCCCCCCAAACACACGCACACCATCCTCCCCATCACAGACCATCCTCCCCCTACACAAACCAGCCTCCCCTACACACACCAACCTCCCACTACACACACCATCCTCCCCTAACACACCCTCTCTCCCATACACACCATCCACCCACGTACCACACCCCCATCCACCCTCTACACAACCATGCCTCCCCTACACATGCCTCCCCCACCTACACACACCATCCTCCCCTACACACACCAACCTCCCCCTCACACACCACATCCCACCCCCATCACACACATTCTCACCATACACAGACGCCACCTCCCCTTACACTCCACCACCCATCCCCCCTACACCACACCATCCCCCCACACATCCATCCTCCCCCCCTCCACACACCATCCTCTCCCTACACATGCCATCCTCCCCTTACACACACAATCCTCCCCCCTCCACACCCATCCTCCCTATACCACCATCCTCCCTCTACACACACCATCCTCCCTATTTACACACACCAATGCCACCTCTACACACCATCCTTCCCCCCCAAACACCATACACCCCCAACACACCAAACCTCCCTCTACACACCCCCTCCCTTTACACAAACACCAATCACTCCCCCTCCACACACTATACTCCCCACACTCCATCCTCCCTCTACACAACCATCCTCCCCTTACACACCGATCCTCCCTACACACCATCCGTCCCTCTACAACCGCCATCATCCTCCCTTAAACTCAACAACATCCGCTGCTGCACACACCATCCTCCCCCCCCTACCATATACATCCTACCCAGACACACCATCCTCCCTCTACACACCATCCTACCCTTTACAACACACCATCCTACCCCTCCACACACTATGCCTCCCAATACACCATCCTCCCTCTACACACACCATCCTCCCCTTACACAACACCAACCTCCCTCTACACACACCAACCACCTCTCGCCCTCGCCCCCACACACATCCTCCCCTACACAGACCATCCTCCCTCTACACACCATCCTCCCTTTACGCACAACACCATTCTCCCCCTCCACACACATCCTCCCCATCACACAATCCTCCCCCTCCACACACCATCCTCCGTCTACACTTACCATCCTCCCCTACACACGCCATCCTCCCCTTACACACACCATCCTCCCCATAGACACACCATCCTCTCCTGCACACGCCATCCTCTCCTACACACACCATCCTCCCCTACACACCATCCTCCATGACACACACCATCCCCCCTACACACACCGTCCTCCCTCTACACACACCATCCTCCCCCTACACACCCATCCTCCCCATCACATGCCATCCTCCCCCTACACACACCATCCACCCATTACACACACCCAATCCACCCCTACACAAGCCAACCTGTCCCCTACACCATACATGACACCCCCTCACCCACAACCATCCTCCCCCTCCGCACCACCATTCTTCTCCCCTTACACATACCAACCTCCCCATCACAACACCATCCACCCCTAACACATCACCATCCTCCACTACACACGCCATCCTCCCCTACACACGCCATCCTCCCCCTACACCGCCATCCTCCCCCTCACAATCGCCAACCCTCCCCTCTCCACACACCATCCTCCCCCGCACACAAGTTGGGGCCAGACCTTCCCTACCACACACCATCCTCCCCCTCCACACACCATATCCTCCCCCTACACACCATCCTCCCCTTACACACAAATCCTCCCCCTCCAAACACCATCCCCCCTATACACCATCCTCCTCTACACACACCAGCCTCCCCTTACACACACCATCCTCCCCTCTACACACCATCCTCCCCAACACAACCATCCTCCCTACACACCATCCTCCCCTACACACACCATGCCTCACCCTACACATACCATCCTCACCGTTTCACAACACACACAATCCTCCTCCCCTACACACACCACCTCCCCCTCCCCTTACCTCACCACCCCTCGAATAGACGGGATCCTCCCCTAACACACGCCTCCCCCCCCTCCACACACATCCTCTCCTCACACATGCCATCCTACCCTTACAACACACAATTCTTCCCCCTCCACACACTATCCTCCCCTATACACCATACTCCGTCCACACTTTACCATCGTCCCTCTACACACAACCATCCTCCCCTCTGACACAACCATCCTCCCCTACACAACATCCTCCCTCTACACACTCCATACCACCCCCTCCACACCAACCATCACCGACTACAGTACCGGCTCCTCCCCTACACACACCATCCTCCCCTTCACCCCCCATCCTCCCATAGACACACCATCCTCTCCTACACACAACCATCCTCTCCTACACACACCATCCTCCCCCTACACACACCATCCTCCCCGACACACACCATCCCCCCCATCACACAACCGTCCTCCCTCTAAGACACACCATCCACCCCCCCTTAAACACCATCCTCCCCATCACACACCATCCTCCCGCCTACACACACCTCCAACCCCCTTACAACACAACCATCCTCCCCTACACATGCCATCCTCCCCCTCACAAGCCATCCTCCCCCTCCACACAGCCATCCACCCCTACGAACATGCCATCCACCCCCTTACACACAAACCATCCTCCCCAATCACCCTCCATCCTCCCATCTACACACCCCATCCTCCCCCTACACATGCCATCCTCCCCTACACCCGCCATCCTCCCCCTACCCCCGCCATCCTCAAGCCCAGAAAATCAACATTATCCCCCCTCCCACACCATCACTCCCTCCCCTACACACCCCACCTTCGGCCTAACACAACCATCCCCCCTACACACACCATCCCTCCCTATCACAAACCATCCACCCTATACCACACCATCCTCCCCATCACATCACCACCATCATCCCCCCCTACACACACCAACCTCCCTAACACGCCATCCTCCCCTACTACACATACCATCCTCACTCTACACACACCATCCTCCCCCTACACACCATCCTCCCCTACCCACACCATCCTCCCCATCACACGCCATCCTCCCCCTACACACACCATCCTCCCCTACACACCATCCTCCCCTACACACGCCATCCTTCCCCTACACACACCTTCCTCCCACTACATTCCACTATCACCCTGAATACCCCACTATCACCCTGAATACTCCACTATCACCCTGAATACTCCACTATCACCCTTAATACACCACTATCACACTGAATACTCGACTATCACCCTGAATACTCCACTATCACACTGAATACTCCCACTATCACACTGAATACTCCACTATCACTCTGAATACTCCACTATCACACTGAATACTCCACTATCACCCTGAATACTCCACTATCACGCTGAATACTCCACTATCACCATGAATACCCCACTATCACACTGAATACTCCACTATCATGCTGAATACTGTACTACCACACTGAATACTCCACTATTATCCTGAATACTCCACTATCAGCATCACACTGAATACTCCACTATCACCCTGAATACTCCAATATCACACTGAATACTCCACTATCACCCTGAATACTCCACTATCACACTGAATACTCAACTAGCATGCTGAATACTCCACTATCACACTCAATACTCCACTATCACACTGAATACTCCAGTATCACGCTGAATACTCCACGATCACTCTGAATACTCCACTATCACACTGAATACTCCACTATCACACTGAATACCCCATGCTCACCCTAAATACTTCCCTGTCACCCACACCCTATTCATTGTCCTATAATCCCCTTCTGTCCCGCTGTCATCGTGAGCCCCCCCCCCCCCCCCCCCCCCCCACCCCCCTCCGGCCGTGCGCTTGTACCGGAAGCCCGGGTGTGCGTCCTGGCGATGCTCGGTCCCCGGCACCACTACGCCCCTTACCCCCGCTCCACGCAGCCCAGTGTAGCGGCGCCGCCCCGGCCTGCACCGCGCGCGGGGCGCAGTGCAAGCCGGGAAGGGCTGGAGGCGGGACGGGGTCCTAGAGAGGTGACACACACAGGAGGAAGCGACACACACAGGTAGGCAGCCCACCTGGGGCACCTCCAGCACCTCAGCACCTAACAGAAGGCACCTGGACAGGAGCCACCTTTCGTGTGGGGGGGGGGGGGAGGGGGCACTCATGCGTGACGTCACGCCGAGTTTGTGTTGGAGGAGGTGGGCAGTGGGAGAGATTGGTCTCAGCTATATCAGAAGGACTGGGCGAGGTGGTAGGGAGCGACATGTTGAAGAGAAAGAGGGGACCCGTGGAGGAAGGGAAAGGTAAGAAGAGGAAGGGTGAGGGGGGGAAGAGAGGGGGAGAACGTGAGAGGAGTGGAAGGGGTGGAGCAGGATGAAAGGAGAAGATGATGAGGGATGAAAGAGAGGGTGAGGAGAGAGTGAGGCGAAGGTATGGAAAGGGTGAGGAGTGGAGAGGAGAGTGTGAGGGAGAGGTGAAAGTAGAGGTGAAAGAGAAGGAGAAGTGAAGGAGAGGTGAAAGAGAGGGTGAGGAGATTGGGAGGTCAGGGGAATGAAACAGTGAGCAGAGGGTGAGGAGAAAGTGACGAGATGGCAGATAAGGGGGCAGAAGGAAAGTGTTAGAGGATGAGGAGCCTAGAGAAAGGAACACGCGTGACAGAAAGAGGAGGAACAGTGGGAAGGGCGAGAGAGGCAGGACATGGTAGAAGAGGAAGAGACGAGTAAAACTAAAAGTGCATGTGTGAGAATTAGACTGAGGCATGAGCATGCCACAGGATCCACAATAAAACGCAGCAGCTGTCAACTGGAACACCATGTGAATGTATTATATATATATATATATATATATATATATATATATATTTATATATGCATATGTGTGTACAGACTCATGCTTGTGTGTCTATTTAGAACGTCTGGCAACGAATTCAATCGCACTTGGGTGTCTTTGAATTCGTTGCCAGACATTCTGGGAAAAGAATTATAAAACGCTTACATCAAATTCATCCGTGTTCACACGTGAAACACGCTCTGTGATCTATGCAAACATGTGCACGGCAGCCAACATTTTGTTTATTTGCTGGTTTATTTATTCACTGCTCAGCTTGGATTCGCGCGAGTAAATGACAGGAGGCGCCACTTCCAGGCGTGGGACAGCTGTGTCCAGCTGCTGCTTAACGTGGGCACATAGCAGTGAATGAAGCGTTTGACACTGCTGTGTTTGAAGTAGTTAGGAGCATGTCAGTCAATGAAGCACTTGGCACTGCTGTGTTTGAAGGAATTAGTGCATGTCAGTCAATGAAGCATTTGACACTGCTGTGTTTGAAGGAATTATTTTGCATGTCAGTCAATGAAGCATTTGACACTGCTGTGTTTGAAGTAATTATTGCATGTCAGTCAATGAAGCATTTGACACTGCTGTGTTTGAAGGAATTAGTGCATGTCAGTCAATGAAGCATTTGACACTGCCGTGTTTGAAGGAATTAGTGCATGTCAGTCAATGAAGCACTTGGCACTGCTGTGTTTGAAGGAATTAGTGCATGTCAGTCAATGAAGCATTTGACACTGCTGTGTTTGAAGGAATTATGGCATGTCAGTCAATGAAGCGCTTGGCACTGCTGTGTTTGAAGGAATTAGTGCATGTCAGTCAATGAAACACTTGGCACTGCTGTGTTTGAAGGTATTAGGGCATGTTTGTTAATGAAGCATTTGACACTGCTGTGTTTGAAGTAATTAGGACATGTCAGTCAATGAAGTGTTTGACAATGCTGTGTTTGAAGTAATTAGTGCATGTCAGTCAATGAAGTGTTTGGCACTGCTGTGTTTGAAGTAATTAGTGCATGTCAGTCAATGAAGCGTTTGACACTGGTGTGTTTGAAGTAATTAGTGCATGTCAGTCAATGAAGTGTTTGACACCTCTGTGTTTGAAGTAATTAGTGCATGTGAGTCAATGAAGTGTTTGACACTGCTGTGTTTGAAGTAATTAGTGTGTGCCTGTTAATGAAGCATTTGACATTGCTGTGTTGGAAGTAATTAGTACAGGTCAGTCAATGAAGCATTTGACAGTGCTGTGTTTGAAGTAATTATTGCATGTCAGTCAATGATGTGTTTGACACTGCTGTGTTTGAAGTAATTAGTGCATATCAGTCAATGAAGTGTTTGACACCTCTGTGTTTGAAGTAATTAGTACATGTTTGTTAATGAAGCATTTGAGGCTGCTGTGTTTGAAGTAATTAGTATGTGCATGTTAATGAAGCATTTGACACTGCTCTGTTTGAAGTAATTAATGCATGTTTGTTAATGAAGCATTTGACACTCCTGAGTTTGAAGTAATTAGTGTGTGCCTGTTAATGAAGTATTTGCCACTGCTGTGTTTGAAGTAATTAGTGCATGTTTGTTAATGAAGCATTTGAGACTCCTGTGTTTGAAGTAATTAGTGGGTGCCTGTTAATGAAACATTTGACATTGCTGTGTTGGAAGTAATTAGTGCACGTTTGTTAATGAAGCAGTTGACACTTTTGTGTTTGAAGTAATTAGTGTGTGCCTGTTAATGAAGCATTTCACTTTGCTGTGTTTGAAGTAATTAGTGCATGTCAGTTACTGAAGCATTTGACACTGCTGTGTTTGAAGTAATTAGTACATGTCAGTCAATGAAGCATTTGACAGTGCTGTCTTTGAAGTAATTAGTGCATATCAGTCAATGAAGTGTTTGACACCTCTGTGTTTGAAGTAATTAGTACATGTTTGTTAATGAAGCATTTGAGACTGCTGTGTTTGAAGTAATTAGTGTGTGCATGTTAATGAAGCATTTGACATTGATGTGTTTGAAGTAATTAGTGCATGTTTGTTAATGAAGCATTTGAGACTGCTGTGTTTGAAGTAATTAGTGGGTGCCTGTTAATGAAGCATTTGACATTGCTGTGTTTGAAGTAATTAGTGTGTGCCTCTTAATGAAGTGCTTGACATTGCTGTGTTTGATATTTCGACACTGCAGTGTTTGAAGTAATTAGCACAATGTGCCCCTGTGTGTGCCTGTGTGTGCCCCTGAGTGTGCCCCTGAGTGTGCCCCTGAGTGTGCCCATATGTGCGCAGTGGTGTGTAATACGACGGTGTGACATGGACGCCAAGGTGTGCCAGCCTGCCAGCTTGTGTTGTGTCTGTGTGTGTGTGGGTGTGTTTAAACTGTGTAATCTGTGTAATAATATATGTGTGGATGCACCTTGTGTGCCTGTGGGTGTGTCTATAGTCATGGGTGTAATAGTAAGCTTTGTGAGTCTATATGTGTGCATGTGTGTGGGTCGGTGTGTGGACATGTATGTTGAGTGTGTGTTGAGTGTGTGTACATGTTGGTCTGCTTGTGTTTATGTGTATGCAGTTTGCGTGTATGGGTGTAGATGTGGGTGTGTAGGTGATGTGTGAGTGTGGATGTGGTGTCGATGTACCTGCAATGTGTTGGCACATATATAAATGTGTGTATACCTGGGCATTGTGACACTGTTAAGATGTGGCTGTGTGCATCGGTGTGTCGGGGTCAGTGTGTGACCTTGAACTGGTCCGTGTGTTGTGCGGAAAGTAAACATGTGGGTGTGGGTGAGTGAGTGAGTAACTCTGTGAGAGTTAGTGTGTATGACGGTGTGTGTCGGTGTGTGGGTGAGTGAGTAACTATATGAGAGTTTGTGTGTGTGTCGGTGTGTGGGTGAGTGAGTAACTATGTGAGAGTTTGTGTGTATGATTGTGTGTGTGGGTGTGTGGGTGAGTGAGTAACTATGTGAGAGCTTGTGTGTATGATTGTGTGTGTGTCGGTGTGTGGGTGAGTGAGTAACTATGTGAGAGTTTGTGTGTATGATTGTGTGTGTGTCGGTGTGTGGGTGAGTGAGTAACTATGTGAGAGTTTGTGTGTATGACTGTGTGTGTCCCTGTGTTGGTGAGTGAGTAACTATGTGAGTTTGTGTGTATGACTGTGTGTGTCCCTGTGTGGGTGAGTGAGTAACTATGTGACAGTTTGTGTGTATGACTGTGTGTGTGTCGGTGTGTGGGTGAGTGAGTAACTATGTGAGAGTTTGTGTGTATGACTGTGTGTGTCGGTGTGTGGGTGAGTGAGTAACTATGTGAGAGTTTGTGTGTATGACTGTGTATGTCGGTGTGTGGGTGCGTGAGTAACTATGTGAGAGTTTGTGTGTATGACTGTGTGTGTCCCTGTGTGGGTGAGTGAGTAACTATGTGACAGTTTGTGTGTATGACTGTGTGTGGGTGTCAGTGCACGTGGGTGAGTAACTATGTGAGAGTTTGTGTGTATGACTGTGTGGGTGTCGGTGTGTGGGTGAGTGAGTAACTATGTGAGAGTTTGTGTGTATGAATGTGTGTGGGTGTGGGTGAGTGAGTACCTATGTGAGAGTTTGTGTATGACTGTGTGTGGATGTCAGTGTGTGGGTGAGTGAGTAACTATGTGAGAATTTGTGTGCACGACTGTGTGCATGGATGTGGGTGTGTGGGTGAGTAACTATGTGAGAGGTTGTGTGTATGAATGTGTGGAGGTGTGTTGGTGAGGGTGTGTGGGTGAGTAACTGTGTGACAGTTTATGTATACGACTATGTGTAAATGTGTGGGTGATGGTGTGTGGGTGAGAAGAACTATGTGAGAGTTTGTGCATACGACTGTGTGTGTGGATGTGGGTGGCTGGGTGAGTAACTGTGTTAGAGTTTGTTTATATGACTGTGTGGAGGTGTGTGGGTGAAGGTGTGTGGGTGAGGGTGTGTGGGTGAGAGGAACTATGTAAAACTTAGTGCATATGACTGTGTGAGGGTGTGTGTGTGAGTGAACAACTGTGTGAGGGTTTGTGTAAACGTGTGTGGGCGAGCGTGTGTGGGTGAGGGGAACTATGTGAGAGTTTGTGTGTAAGACTGTGTGCCTGGATGTGTGTGTGAGTGAGTAACTGTGTGAGAGTTTGTGTGTACGACTGTGTGTGGGTGAGGGTGTGTGGGTGAGGGGAACTATGGGAGAGTGGCACTGTGCTGTGTGTCTGGATGTGTGTGTGAGTGAGTAACTGTGTGAGAGTTTGTGTGTACGACTGTGTGTGGGTGAGGGTGTGTGGGTGAGGGGAACTATGTGAGAGTTTGTGTGTAAGACTGTGTGTGGGTGAGGGTGTGTGGGTGAGGGGAACTATGGGAGAGTGGCACTGTGCTGTGTGTCTGGATGTGTGTGAGTGACTGTGTGAGAGTTTGTGTGTACGACTGTGTGTGGGTGAGGGTGTGTGGGTGAGGGGAACTATGGGAGAGTGGCATTGTGCTGTGTGTCTGGATGTGTGTGTGAGTGAGTAACTGTGTGAGAGTTTGTGTGTACGACTGTGTGTGGGTGAGGGTGTGTGGGTGAGGGGAACTATGTGAGAGTTTGTGTGTAAGACTGTGTGCCTGGATGTGTGTGTGAGTGAGTAACTGTGTGAGAGTTTGTGTGTACGACTGTGTGTGGGTGAGGGGAACTATGTGAGAGTTTGTGTGTAAGACTGTGTGCCTGGATGTGTGTGAGTGAGTAACTGTGTGAGAGTTTGTGTGTACGACTGTGTGTGGGTGAGGGGAACTATGTGAGAGTTTGTGTGTAAGACTGTGTGCCTGGATGTGTGTGTGAGTGAGTAACTGTGTGAGAGTTTGTGTAAACGTGTGTGGGCGAGCGTGTGTGGGTGAGGGGAACTATGTGAGAGTTTGTGTGTAAGACTGTGTGCCTGGATGTGTGTGTGAGTGAGTAACTGTGTGAGAGTTTGTGTGTACGACTGTGTGTGGGTGAGGGGAACTATGTGAGAGTTTGTGTGTAAGACTGTGTGCCTGGATGTGTGTGAGTGAGTAACTGTGTGAGAGTTTGTGTGTACGACTGTGTGTGGGTGAGGGGAACTATGTGAGAGTTTGTGTGTAAGACTGTGTGCCTGGATGTGTGTGTGAGTGAGTAACTGTGTGAGAGTTTGTGTAAACGTGTGTGGGCGAGCGTGTGTGGGTGAGGGGAACTATGTGAGAGTTTGTGTGTAAGACTGTGTGCCTGGATGTGTGTGTGAGTGAGTAACTGTGTGAGAGTTTGTGTGTACGACTGTGTGTGGGTGAGGGGAACTATGTGAGAGTTTGTGTGTAAGACTGTGTGCCTGGATATGTGTGTGAGTGAGTAACTGTGTGAGAGTTTGTGTGTACGACTGTGTGTGGGTGAGGGTGTGTGGGTGAGGGGAACTATGTGAGAGTTTGTGTGTCCGACTGTGTGTCTGGATGTGTCGGTGAGTGAGTAACTGTGTGAGAGTTTGTGTAAACGAATGTGTGTGGGTGAGGGTGTGTGGGTGAGGGGAACTATGTGAGAGTTTGTGTGTAAGACTGTGTGTCTGGATGTGTGTGTGAGTGAGTAACTGTGTGAGAGTTTGTGTGTACGACTGTGTGTGGGTGAGGGTGTGTGGGTGAGGGGAACTATGTGAGGGTTTGTGTGTACGACTGTGTGTCTGGATGTGTGGGTGAGTGACTAACTGTGTGAGAGTTTGTGTAAACGAATGTGTGTGGGTGGAGGGGAACTATGAACTATGGCCCAGTCAAAGGGCAGGTTCCACACTACCCCGCACTCGGCATGAACACAATCCTGGTCATGGCAACAGTACCGTGGGGGGGTGCAAATAAAGGAAACATCACCATAGAACACAACTTGAACACACACCTCTGCCATTCTGAGGAGAGCGTCCTACCAATTAGGCCATCAAGGCTCCTTGATGCAATCATCCTTTCTGTGCCTACCTGTGCGTATGGCTCTTTGCCTGTGGGGTTCGTGCAGACCAATACAATGTGCTTCCTCATTTAGTTTCACAATTTCAATGTGCCTCGTTGTCAGGGGTGTGAATAGCTTAGCACTGTGAATGGGTTAATGCAATGTTGAACTGATAGGTGGCGCTGTGAATGGGTTAATACAGTATTTAACTGATAGGTGGCACTGTGAATGGGTTAATACAGTATTTAACTGATAGGTGCCACTGTGAATGGGTTACTGCAATGTTGAACTGATAGGTGGTGCTGTGAATGGGTTAGTACAGTATTTAACTGATAGGTGGCACTGTGAATGGGTTAATACAGTATTTAACTGATAGGTGGCACTGTGAATGGGTTAATGCAATCTTGAACTGATAGGTGGTGCTGTGAATGGGTTAATACAGTATTTAACTGATATGTGGCACTGTGAATGGGTTAATGCAATGATGAACTGATAGGTGGTGCTGTGAATGGGTTAATACAGTATTTAACTGATAGGTGGCACTATGAATGCATTAATGCAGTACTGAACTGATAGGTGTCGCTGTGAATGGGTTAATGCAATGTTGAACTGATCGCGCTGTCACTGGGTAAAAGAAAATCAACAAAGACGCGCCCTCACATCTAAACCCTGTTTTCAAGGCCTCCCAGTTTCAGGACTAACGAAGACAAACCAGCAACATCGGGCTCTACGAATGCTGCAAAGTGTTTCCCTGCTAACCCAGAAATGTGAATAGCGCACCCTGAACCCAATTTCGCATCTGAATAAGGTTGTCTGACAACTGCCAAGTAGCACCTGCTACTGTATGTTGCCAGGACGTAAAACTCCAACAACCAACCAACCTGCTACTGTATAGTCACATACCTCTCAGTTTGTTTGGTTGTTCGAGTTTTACGTCCTGGCAACATCTAAGGTCATATCATGATGGGTACTGACTTGTGACAGTGCACACTCATGGCGATTTTACAGTGCTGCTCCACTGGGAAAACAGGCCACCGGCACCATGACCCGATATCCCACTCAGTCACATTTTCCTGACACTGAGCTAACCAGCTAACCTATCCTATTATACGTCATTGGTTTCACTCGACTGGGAACCGAATTACCGAACTCCCGCACATGAGGCCTAAGCTGTACCGATTCGGCCACCGCGCCCGGTCATAGCTCTCAGAAATGCACGCCTACATCCTAATATATTCTCACCTTGAAACTATTTTGAATATCCACCCATTACTTATAGCAAGGTAATGCTTTATATAAATATCCATGCCTGCTGAGTTCACGGAAACAGACCTTCTGTGATCATGATAGACCCATTATTCATGCAAACAAACCTTAAACAAAACTCGCAGGCCAGCCAGAACATCCAAGCCCATCATAGGCCACTTCGTATACTCTTAACCCATTGGTGTTGAAACATGTAACCTAGATACAAAACCGCCATAGATTTCCTATAGACCCCTTTCAATGTTTATAAACATTGTGTATGCGCACGCAGCTTGGCTGCAGACCGAAGGCACACTGCCATTGAGTTTGCCGGTACGCGCAGTGCAAAACGTTTATTTGATTCAAAATGAATAGAAATGCAGAAACCTAACCATATAAATTTAATATAATCTGTTCGTTAAATATGTTTTCTATATGTGTTCCAATCGATTTGTTTCTAGGTGGTGTGGTTTTAGAGATATTTCCTTTTTCTGTAGGAAGATTGCTCACAACCATTGACAATGCATTGAGTTTGCCGGTACGCATACTACAAAACGTCTATTTTATTCCAAATTAATAGAAATGCCTTACCTCACACATCCTAACCTTATATATTTAATATAATCTATTCATTGAATATGTTTTCTATATGTGTACCAGGCAGTTTGTTTTAGGTGGTGTGGCTTTAGAGATATTTCACTTTTTCTGTAGGAAGATTGCTCACGGCCATTGACAATACATTGAGTTTGTCGGTACGTGCAGTGCAAAACTTTTATTGTATTCAAAATTAATAGAAATGCAGAACCCTAACCATATAAATTTAATATAATCTATTCGTTGAATATGTTTTTTATGTGTGTACCAGGCGGTTTGTTTCTAGGTGGTGTAGTTTTAGAGATATTTCACCTTTTCTCTATGAAGATTGCTCATAGCCATTCAGTTTGCAGTGTGACAGTGTTGTCCTGCAGCCAAAAGGGGCGTGCACTGACCTAGATACGCATGCTGACGTCATATGAAATAGGTCTATAGGGTGCCACCACTATAATTGAGTTGGAATTTGATAAAGTTGACAAAAGTGTCCATTATTTAAAGCTGCATAGTCTGATGAAAACATCAAATTTTCAAAACCAAAAATAACGATCTAGATTTGATTCTACATATCTAACTTAGATACTGGTGCACTTCTTAAACATTTGTCACCACATAGAAGGGCAATTTAATATAACCTATTACTGCAGAAACCTACGGTGTCACAAGTTTTGGCAAGCTTGTCAAAACTAATTTTGCATGTTTGCACTTCAAATAGCTCAAAAGTTAGCTATTTAAAATAAAAGTTACTTGCAACTAAAGTAAGGTAGATTATAACGATCACCCTATTATGTTATCTCATAAAATGACATAAACTCAAAACCCATCGGACTACTTTAACAGAATGAATTTGATTTAAAAATGCGTGGTCGTGCCAGTTCACAACAAATATCTATTGCACTGATTAGCTCAGTGTCAGGATAATGTGAC
>JASIRB010003828.1:0-14709 GCA_030323885.1 Branchipolynoe longqiensis
GTGTGGTGGTTTCAGCGGGTTCCCGTGCTCAGAGGTGTCCCTCGCTTCTGCGCTGCTTCTGCGCATGCGCGGATTTCGCATCAACTCGGGTCACCTGAGCCACTTATTGGCGCATGCGCACATCCTACAAACTCGGGTCGAATAATCGAATACGCTTCTCCGCGCTCGGGTGGACAATCTTTTTTTTTTTTTTTAATAACCGATAAAAATACAGCAAAATAGGATTTAAAGTATTTTATGATGGCCCAGTTTACCTATATTTCCATTTAATTAATCTAAGTTATTCTTTTTATGCACATGGCACGTGTATTTGTCGACTCCACTCACCGTGTTCTATTTGAATTTCTGACGACTCGGATGACCCGAGTCACCCGGGTAGTGTTAATCGATTACGGCCATCCTTATTAGATTCTGACGCATGCGCAGAAGCGAGGGACACCTCTGAGCACGGGAACCCGCTAAAACCACCACAGCGGCACCACAGATGACTTTGCAACCAGCTTTCTCCAGTTTTCCCGGTTCTCCACTGCCCTCTAGGAGTTGCCAAACTCCAGGCTTTCCCATTCCTTGATAGCTAAAGGGCGACAAACCAGTAGGCCTGCTGCTATAATCATTGTGTTACTGCTACAATCACTGCCTTACTACAAGCACTATGCTACAACTACAACCACCATACAACTACAACCACTGTACAACTACCACCACTGTACAACAACCACTGGACTACTATAACCACTATACAACAATCACTTTATAGTGGTTGTAGTGACTAGAGTGGTTGTATTTGTTCAGTGGTTGTATAACTACTATACAACTACCACCACTGTACAATTACAACCACTGTAAACTACAACCATTGTACAACTACCAGCACCATACATCTACAAACACTGTACAATTACAACCATTGTACAATTACAACCCTTGTACTACTACAACCATTGTATTACTACAACCATTGTACTATTACAACCAATGTACAACTACAACCACTGTACTACAATAACCATTGTACAATTACAACCGTTGTACAAGTACAACCACTGTACAACCACAACCACTGTACTACTACAACCAATGTACAACTACAACCATTGTACTACTACAACCACTGTATTAGTACAACCATTGTACTATTACAACCAATGTACAACTACAACCACTATACTACAATAACCATTGTACAATTACAACCACTGTACAACTACAACTACTGTACAACTACAACCACTGTACTACTACAACCAATGTACAACTACAACCATTGTACTACTACAACCACTGTATTACTACAACCATTTTACTATTACAACCAATGTACAACTACAACCACTATACTACAATAACCATTGTACAATTACAACCACTGTACAACTACAACCACTGTACAACTACAACCACTGTACTACTACAACCAATGTACAACTACAACCATTGTACTACTACAACCACTGTATTACTACAACCATTTTACTATTACAACCAATGTACAACTACAACCACTATACTACAATAACCATTGTACAATTACAACCACTGTACAACTACAACCACTGTACAACTACAACCACAGTACTACTACAACCAATGTACAACTACAACCATTGTACTACTACAACCACTGTATTACTACAACCATTGTACTATTACAACCAATGTACAACTACAACCACTGTACTACAATAACCATTGTACAATTACAACCACTGTACAACTACAACCACTGTACAACTACAACCACTGTACTACTACAACCAATGTACAACTACAACCATTGTACTACTACAACCACTGTATTACTACAACCACTGTACAGTTACAACCAACGTACAACTACAACCACTGTACTACAATAACCATTGTACAATTACGACCACTGTACAACTACAACCACTGTACAACTACAACCACTGTACTACTACAACCAATGTACAACTACAACCATTGTACTACTACAACCACTGTATTACTACAACCATTGTACTACTACAACCAATCTACAACTACAACCACTGTACTACAACAACCATTGTACAATTACAACCACTGTACAATTACAACCACTGTACAACTACAAGCACTGAACAAGTACAACCACTGTACAACTATAACCAGTGTACAGTTACAACCACTGTACACCTACATCCAATGTGTTACTTACACCTACTTACAACTACAACCACTGTATAAGTACTACCACTGTAGAACTACAACCAGTGTACTACTACAACCAATGTACCACTACAACGACTGTACAACTATAACCACTGTATTACTACAACAATTGTACTACTACAACCAATGTACAACTACAATCACTGTACTGCTACAACCATTGTACAATTACAACCACTGTACAAATTTAACCACTGTACAACTACAACGACTGTACTACTACAATCACTGTACAACTACACCCACTGTACAACGACAACCACAGCACTACTACAACCATTGTACAATTACAACCACTGTACAACTACAACCACTGTACTACTACAACCATTGTACAATTACAACCACTGAACAACTACAACCACTGTACTATTACAACTACTTTACTAATACAACCTTGTACAACTACAACCACTGCACAACTACAGCCACTGTACAACTACAACCACTGTACAACCACTGTAGAACTACAACCAGTGTACTACTACAACCAATGTACCACTACAACGACTGTACAACTATAACCACTGTATTACTACAACAATTGTACTACTACAACCAATGTACAACTACAATCACTGTACTGCTACAACCATTGTACAATTACAACCACTGTACAAATTTAACCACTGTACAACTACAACGACTGTACTACTACAATCACTGTACAACTACACCCACTGTACAACGACAACCACAGCACTACTAGAACCATTGTACAATTACAACCACTGTACAACTACAACCACTGTACTACTACAACCATTGTACAATTACAACCACTGAACAACTACAACCACTGTACTATTACAACTACTTTACTAATACAACCATTGTACAACTACAACCACTGCACAACTACAGCCACTGTACAACTACAACCACTGTACAACCACACCCACTGCACTACTACAACCACTGTACAACCACACCCACTGCACTACTACAAACACTGTACAACCACACCCACTGCACTACTACAAACACTGTACAACTACAACCACTGCACTACTACAACCGTTGTACAATTACAACCACTGGACAACTACAACCACTGTACTACTACAACAACTTTGCTACTCCAAGCACTGTACAACTACACCCATTGCGCTACTACAAACACTGAACAACTACAACCACTGTACAACTACAATCTCTGTACAACTACAATCACTGTACAACTACAACCACTGTACAACAACGATCACTATACAGGCACAACCACTGAACAAATACAACCACTCTAGTCACTACAACCACTGTAGAACTACAACCACTGTACAACCACAACCACTGTACAACTACAATCACTGTACAACTACAATCACTGTACAACTACAACCACTGTACAACTACAACCACAGCACTACTACAAACACTACACAACTACAGCCACTGTACAACTACACCCACTGTACAACTACAACCACTGTACACCTACAACCACTGTACAACTACAACCACTGTACTACTACAACAATAGCACAACTGCAACCACGGAACAACTACTACCACTGTACTATTAGTATTATAACAACTGTAATCACTGACAGCCTTTCTCAGCATTAGTATAATGGAATTAAGTGAGATATCAGTTATGAAGAAGAAGAAGAAGAAGAAGAAGAAGAAGCAGAAGAAGAAGCGCGAGGGCGGAGAATAGGGCGGGGGCGAGTGGGAAGGCTGGGGGGAGAGCAGGATGTTTGTTTGTTGTTGTTTTACGTCCTAGCAACATCTAAGGAGAGCAGGAAGAGTAGTAGAAGGAGATCAAATATAATGAATACCTGTTGCCTGTGGGGTTTTTTCAGACAGTATATAAATGTAATACTACATAGTCTAAACTTATCCCACTTTAATATGAATATTCATACATTTCTCTGGATCAATATTAATATTTGATTGTGGTTCGTTTCAAGTTATATATACCTAAGTTTTACCAAATGGGAAATCAAATGTACGTGAGTATTTATGATTTCTAATTATCCTACTATTTCCTTTATCAGCATATTACTCTGTAAATATACTTAAATAGTATTTGTAGTCTTTATTTAGCCTACTTAGTGTGGGTATTCATATTTTTACTGTGGTATTAATGTTTGATAACTACTTTGATTCAGAAATCCGAGAAATTCTTTAATTCAGAAACAAAACTAGCTCCAAAGATTTCAGACAAGGGATTGTGGACCGGTAGCAGACTGACCAGTCTGAAATAACTTCCTGCTTCACAGTCGCATATATATGTAAGCAACATCAGTTCAGGCGCAAAACGACGTAAATGCCAATCAAATGTACATTAAATAAAAGATTTCTACCTGAAATTTCTATTAATTTTTACTAATTCCACATATGGAGCAATGAAAATGTTTATCTCCATTTTTGGATTGGCATTTACGTGGTTTTGTGCCTGAAATCTTCATATGGAGAGTTATCTCCATTTTTGGATTGGCATTTATGTGGTGTTGCGCCTGAACTCTTCATATGGAGCTATATCCATTTTTGGATTGGCATTTAGTGGTTTTGCACCTGAACTCTTCATATGGAGCTATATCCATTTTTGGATTGCCGTTTACGGGGGTTTTGCACCTGAACTCTTCATATGGAGAGTTATTTCCATTTTTGGATTGGTATTTACATGGTTTTGTGCTGGAACTCTTCATATGGAGAGTTCATCTCCATCTTTGGATTGGTGTTTACGTGGTTTTGTGCCTGAACTTTTCATATGAAGAGAGTTCAGACTCTTCATAATATTTATTGAACTGTAAATATTTACTTCAGCATTGCATATTATAACCACACCAAAATGTCAAACACAAGAGATTACCTCAATTTCAGTTGATTCAGCAAAAATAACATAACAACTGACCTTAAGTAGAGAAGTACTGGTTCAATTACAGACAATAATCTTTTTTTGTGATGGGTGTATTTATGCTGCCTGTAGTGGTCTGCACTGACCTCTCAGGCAAGTAACCACATAGACAGGTAGGCGTGGGGAGTGTGTTGATATCAGGGAGTCTAGGTGGTGTAATGGTTAGCACACTGGCCCGGAATGCAAAGAGATGTGGGTTCGAGTCCCGCTCTAGGCACAGTATTTCCCATTTTCATCACCCTCATGACACTGGTTGCCGTGATCAGGATCCTGTACAAGCTTTCCGCTGTATGGTTGTTGAACCTACCCTGTGTATGTATGTGTTAGTGCATTGCCTGTTTGTATGTAATTGTAAGCATTACAAGACTTACAATTCCAGGGGGACGAGTGTAGTGGTCTGCACTGACCTCTCAGGCAAGTAACCACATAGACAGGTAGGCGTGGGGAGTGTGTTGATATCAGGGAGTCTAGGTGGTGTAATGGTTAGCACACTGGCCCGGAATGCAAAGAGATGTGGGTTCGAGTCCCGCTCTAGGCGCAATATTTCCCATTTTCATCACCCCCACGACACTGCCCATAACAGTTAAATTTAATGACTTGTTTTCGCTGCTAGACAGTAATAGTCTCATATATGACTCCCCTTCTTTTTATCACTTTCAGTTGTTGTGTAGCTAACTATTGCATGCATTCTTTCTCTGTTTGTAAGCATTCTCCCACATCCCCCAAACCTCTGTGAGTTTGTTCGTTCTACAACCGGATTATTGTTTGGTTACCAATAGTTAATTTCTCTGAATGTCTTCACCTTGCTGTGTTAGTGGTCATTAGGTTTTGATTTTAAGTTTAAATGTTACCTTTTGTATGTATCATACCTAGCATCTATACCCTCAAAAACTTTGCTTGAATTATCAGTGTATTTTCTATTTATTTATTTATTTATCTATCCTTCTTTTTCTTTTTTAATACATTCTATTTGTTGTTGTCATTAGTCTAGCAGTGCATTTAGCTCTCTTTTGATTAATTTTGCATATGTTTCTATTGTCCCTGTAGTTCTTTCTTCTACTCTCAGTGTATTCCATTCCCTTGCTTTCATGTACTCGGTACTCTTCTCATATGATCATTTTTTCGCTCTGTTTATTATCAGTCTGGGGCCATCACTACCTCTTGTTGCCTTTTTTGTTACCTGTCCCCTCCCAGGCTTCCCTGAATGCTGATATTTTGATATGTGCTTTTCTCCTGTTATTTAGTGTGTTGACTTTTACTTTCCTATGAATATCATCAGTTGGGTGTCTATGTTCCACCTTCAGACATATATTCAGTGCTTAGTGTAGTCTTTGTAGTTTATCCAACATATTTTTGTTACCCCACATATATATTACATCACCATAGTCAAAGTATGGTAGTATCATACCTTTATAGATTTTAATAGCCATATTTGTAGTTAGGTATTGTCTGGTATTCGATTTTGTGGTTTGCTTTCTTGATAAATTCTTTTACGTTATCATTGTAGTTTAGTTTCCTGTCAAGATTCATCCCTAGATATCTCCCAGCTAACAAATAAACGTCACACTGATGTCAGTATAACGTTATTGAATGTTACAATAACATTATAAAAAAAAGTCATATAAACGTTATTTTGTATGGATTAAATAACGTTATAACATTATTTTATAACGTTTTAGAGATGTTTTTAACGTCACTATGTGGTTTTCATTTAACCCCAGATAGCACACAGCTGTAGGCCCGACGGCGGCCCGACGGCGGCCCGACGGCGGCCCGACGGCGGCCTCTCCATCGGGCCAACGGTGGAAACCGTCGTCGGGCCGACGTTGTTTTGTCCAACCTCCCGCTGTCGCCTCGATGGCAGCTGCCGCCGTAGGCCCGACGGTGGCTACCGCCATAGGCCCGACACAATATATTTATTCCAAATTAATAGAAAACCTTTGTTTCTAAGTGGTCTGGTTGTAGAGATATTTTCCTTTTTCTGTATGGGTTAGGGTTAGGGTTAGTGCTTAATTAAATACAGAAAAAGTGAAATATCTCTACAACCACACCACATAGAAACAAATCGCTTTGTAGACATATAGACAACATCGTTACCAACAAGATTATATTAAATTTATAACTTTAGGGTTCTTGATATCTATTAATTTTGAATAAAAGTAATATTTTGCACCTGTACGTATTGACACTATTGTGACAGTGTCTTCTCGGGAAAAACAAAGATGGCGGTTCTTCGTCAACATTCCATACAGGGTAGTTCAAATCGTATTAATACGAATAATTCCATTAATACATCCTAATAAATTACAAAACCTTTACAAAATAATCTAAGCATATTAATAAACAAACCTGTTAAGTAATTCCTTAAAATTCCTCCGATTTCTGGAGTTATTTGTTGAAAAAGAACGCTGCTCAACGATCGCACGTGTTCCACTGGCGACTCGAGCCGGAAATTTAAAGAACTGCGCATGCACAGATCAACACCATCGGCCCGACGGTGGGCCGACGATGGCTCAAAAGTGGAAAGGGATTGAACCCTAACGTCGGCCCGACGGTGGACCGATGGTGGCTCGAATGTGGAAAATTAATGCAAACAGCGGCGGACTACCGCCGTAGGCCCAACGTCTCAGACGAATCCTAAGAGTACGCTGGCCAAACTTCATCAGTAACCTGGAGCTATGGCAGCGAACAGGACAGCAGCCTGTTGAGGAGGAGATCCTTCGGAGACGCTGGAGATGGGTTGGCCATACCCTTCGCAAGCCTGCATCCAACACCGCAAGACATGTCCTCTCCTGGAATCCATAGGGGAAAAGGAAGAGAGGCAGGCCAAGAAACAGTTGGCGCCGTGACCTGGAGGCAGATGTGAAGAGGTCTGGCCATACATGGAGACAGCTGGAGAAGATGGCCCAGGACCGGGATAACTGGAGAGCCCTTGTTTGTGGCCTATGCCCAAAGTTGGGTGGCAGGCATAAGTAAGCAATCCCAAACCTGTTGACAAGCGCTGCGACAACTCACCGTCACCACAAGTACCAGCATTCCTATAGCGAATCCACAGCAATGCCATTTATCACATTTCTATCATAATAAACTATAGTGCCGATAGCAGATGAGTTTCTACATACACCAAGCGCTTCCATGCCGAAAATTGGGCTAAATTCGCTAAGTTTTTGAAGGTCCATCTATATGTTGAAAATTCGGGAGAAAATGCCACGTTTTCCCACAATATTCATAGAAAATCGTTAAACTGCCCAACTTCTACGAGATAGTGAGAGAATACGGCAGCATGTATTTTAGTGGCCGATAGCTCTCACAGATGGCAGCACCGTACGGTATCTCTAGGCAGTTTCAGTTGTGTAGCTATATATTTTGCCATGTCCACATGGGGGTTGAAGTTGACACATAAAATAAGAAATAAATCCATCAAACCAGTTTATTTTTATTGAAATATGTATTCCTATTTATTTATTCATTGTTCCATAATCCTTACATTCAATTAAAACAGATCTTTATTCCATTTTTTTAAATTGAAACAAACTTGTCATTGAAATATATATAATCGATGCGTACTCCGCATCTTGTGGCCGATGCTGATTGGATGATGGGCAGAATCGATCGAAGCACCATGAACTTGCAGCGGAAAAATTAAGTTCAGGATTGCTGGTAATGAGCAGCTCGCCTAACAAATTATTTCTCTTTCTGTACTAATCATAATGTCTCTCCTCTAAAACCTACTGTCTATGATCTACTCTATTTCTTAATGTTTCTCTTTGAAGTCCCCAGAGGCAGTCTTTAATTATTTCTCTTCTGTAAAGATCTGGGTTACTGGTAGCCCTGGCCATCATCCCCAATTTGAAGCCAATGAGATCGCTGTAATGAAGCGTGCTGTTGTGAAGTCCTCTAATCATACCGTGATAAGAGCCCCGCCAGTTACCCCAGCCGAGCTCTGAATTATTATTTCATATCTAGCATCTCTAAACCCCTCTCCGTATGTAATTATAGTAGCCCTGCTGCTGGCATTCCTGATTCTTATGCATCAAAGTAATTTGGTGTCCTCCTCCACTTCAGTCATAGGCCCTCGCGTCCTGAAAGGTAAGGATGTCTCCCTCTTTTCAGACAAGCTTGCATGACTATGCGCTCCTGTAAAACACGTTCCTCGGCCCCCCTCTGCTCTTCCACCTTCCTGCTCTGCCTAACTCACCCTGCTGCCCTGTGAGAGCGTGGAAGAGATATGCCAGTTCGATACACCTCTCTCCAGAATCACCTGTCTTACTGTTGCCTTCAGGTGAGCCTCTCACCAACAGAGTTCTCCTGTGAGCCTTCCGAGTAGCGGCTGCAGCATCGGTTGGTCCTGAGAAGCGCTATACACTCTACAGCCTCCATAGGGGGGCCCGCACAAGCCTGTGAAGTCTCAGGTTTGCCCCTGTCAGGTATAATGCAAGCCGGTACATGGAAAACTAACACTGTGAAGGCATACTTGGCTTTCCCTGTCATACGTGCCACCCCTGCAGCGCTCATTTCTCTGTTGGTTTGAGCACTGCACTGCTGTCATCTCCACATGATGATCTCTCTCCATCTCCACGAGTTGCTCATAACCTGCCTGAACTGATCTGAACTGCTCAGCGCGTCTGGGTCACCGTGCCTGGCCCTCCATTCGCTGGGCCGCTGATACGTCAGCCAAGATTAACTTTTATTAAATAAAAAAACCTTTAAACTATGATATCTGATTGTGTTCCTTTCTTATCTGCTTGTATGTACGAGTGTTTGAATTAAACATGTTGGCTGCAGGCTAACATGGATAATTTGCACACGAGGTGGTTGTCTATTTTTAGCTTTCCTCGCGAATCGCCCACGCCTAGCCCGTCACTTCACCGCTGGCTGCTCTCTACACCACTTCGATTACCCACCCTCCTACCAGCTTTATAAGGGTTTGAGCGCTGCACTCTCATCTCCACATGATGATCTCTCTCCCATCTCCACGAGTTGCTCATAACCTGCCTGAACTGATCTGAATTGCTCAGGGCATTTGGGTCACCGTGCCTGGCCCTCCATTCGCTGTGCCGCTGATATGTCAGCCAAGATTAACTTTTATTAAATTTTATTAAATAAATAACCTTTAAACTATGGTATCTGCTTGTCTTCCTTTCTTGTCTGCTTGTGTGTACGAGTGTGTGAATTATATACAATTCAAAACTTACTGGATTAATAAACAATATTATGAATTATAGTGATGATCCGGACAGAGGAAGCCCGAGACGGAGGTGGGAGAAAAGGGTTTTTATTAGATAAACGATAACGGCACAGGGTACAAAGTCAAACGGTGAAGTGTCAATCAACCTGGTCCATGTCCGCAGAGGGAGCACTCTGGGAGGAGGTAGGCCCGGGAGCCGACCCAAAGCATAGTGCCAGGGCTCTCGGGGCGTCAGACGTCGCCAGCTTGGGCACGTAGGCATGGACGGCGTCGGATTCCCAGGTCCCCTGCGCCATTATCGCAGAGAGGTCGACCCCCCTCGACGCGCAGGCCTGCGCCGCGCCCCTGCGGGGGCCATGCATGGTGTAGGCGTCAGCACCGGGGACGCCGGCTCCGTGCAGGGCGGCGCGGATGAGGGGGTCACGTCGCGAGGAGTGAGGGGGACGCCCGTGCACGCTAGGAAGGCGGGGGCGTCGACGTCGTCGGTGTCGTCAGGTCGAGGGCGCGCCTCCACGCCCGGAGGGGGCAGATGGGCGAGCCGAATATGGCGGGGACGAAGATCGAGACCGCCTGCGTGGCCGACCGGATGGTCTTGGATGAGGCGACGCGCAGGCGATGGGCCTCCGGAAACGGGTTGGATGTCGTCTCGGCGGAGCGTGTGTGGGCCGCCCCAAAGAGCGTGCGATGGGGAAAGCAGGTTCGACTGCCTTAGGAAGCTGAAGAACCCCATCACCGTCGCCACCCAGGGGGCGATGCCGAGGTGCCCGAGGCTGCGCATGTAGGTGTGTATGACGGGCAGCATCTCAGGGGTGACGCCCGGGGCGCGTCGAACCGGGGTGGTGAAGAGGCGCTCGCCCCCGCGCCGGACGTGGGCCACGAAGGGGGCGTTGAATGGCGCCGTGTCACCCCCCGCCTCCCGGACCCAGGCGCGCGCGCCCGAGAACGAGTTGGCGACCGAGGCGGGGGAAGGCAGGAGGCGGTGCAGGTGGGCGACGAACTGTCCGACGTCGTAGGGGGCGGGGGCGAGGTGGTCGACCCCGCGCTCGAGGGCGAACTCGAGGTAGCGCCTGGCATGGCGGTGGCGGTTCCTCCAGGTGCCAGGGGCGAGGGCGGCGCGGTGCATCTCCATCAGATGCCGGTGCGCCCCGACCCCGTAGTCTGGAATGATCAAAGGTCAGGTGTTATTATCGCCCGCGTATGGTGCACCCTAATTCGAGGCAAACAGTGCATCTCACAATGGTGACAGACGAGGTCGAGGGCGGCAGGGGAGAGGTGCGCGCGGCTGAGGGCATCCGCGAACACCAGCTCGGCGCCGGCCTTGTGGCGGACGACCACGTCGAAGGAGCCGCGGGCGGCCATAAGCCACAGCTCCCGTGAACAAGCCCAAGGTGGGATCGACGGCGCGACCGGTCTGGATGGCGTGGGCGGAGGCGGCGTTGTCAGTGTTGACGATGATCTCGTGCCCGCCCGGGGCGGGGGGCCGAGCGCCCGCACCGCAAGGACGAGGTTGAGGGCCTCGAGCTCGTGGATCGTCGGGTATGCGGCGCAGAAGTCCGCATCGTAGGCCTCGGCAAAGCAGGCCGCGTCCGAGAATGCGCCCCCGCCGGTGAGGCAGGAGTTGCACTCGATTGTCCATTGAGGGCGCTGTCGAGGTGGCAGGAGGCAGATGCCGTTCCCACCGATCGCATAGTCGCGAAACCAGCAGACGTCCTTGCGGAGTTCTGGGTCGATAACCGCCTCACCGGCCTGCGGGGCGGATCTGAGGGTGCGGAGGATTCGCGCCATGAAGGTGCGACCCGGGGGGGATGCAAGTGGTGATGTGCGCGAGTCGGCCGAGGAGACGCTGGAGGGCCCTTCTGGTGAGGGTGGGCCGACGTAGCCAGCGCTCACACTCGTCGACGACCTCGCGGAGCTTGCAGTCGGGGATCCTGAGGGTCATGGCCTCGGTATCGCACTCGATGCCGAGCCACACGAGGCGCACCGTGGGCGGGCAGCATTTGTCAGGTGCGAGGGCGAGGCCAAGCGCCTCGCAGAGAGCGCGGATGGCGTCGAAGGCGCGCATCGCCGCGAGGAAGGTGGCCTCGCAGCCGACGAAGTCGTCGACGTAGACGCACTGTAGAACCCGCGCTGCGCGAGGGCACAGACGATCGCGGAGGTGACGTGGAGGCAGGCGGCGCCCGAGGTCCTGCAGCCGAAGGGAAGGGCGATGTCGACGTAGGTGTGACCGTCGACGATGATGCCGAAGAGTGGGGCGGAGAGGGGGTCGGCCCGGAGCTGCCGGTAGGCCCGAGAGACGTCGGCCGACCAGCAGAAGGAGCCCCTCCCCTCCCGGACGACGCGCCGGCCGAGGTCGGTGGCGGCGGGAAGCGTGTATGCATGGGGGCGGCCGAGGTACTCCCTCCTGGGAATGCCCGCGTTGACGCTGCGGCCCGGGGGGAAGGAGAGGTCCACGATGACGCGGCGCTTGCCGGGGGTGGACTTCGGCCTCGTCATGATGGGGCTGCACTAAGCCCAAGGCGTAAAGGGGGGGACCGCGAAGGGCCCGAGGAGGGCGCCTCGGCGCACCTCCTCCTCGGCGTAGCTCGAGACGTGGGGGGCAAAGTCGGGGTCCTCGCGGTGGTTCTTGTAGGTTGGCGTGGGGGGTCCCGGCGCGGTGTAGTTGGCCGGGAACCCGAACTCAAGATGGTCGAGGAGCAGGGGATCGTCGTGCCCGCGTAGTACGCGGCGCCATTCGGCGATGACGAGATCTGATGGGACCGGGACTCGGGCGGCCGCGTAGGCCCGGGCGTAGACAGGGTAGGCGGCCCAACCCTCACCCGATAGGACCGGCCAGAATGAGTCGAGGGTGGCGCTGTACTCGGCCGGCATAGGCCCGCAGGTGGCGGCTGCGGGGAGAGTGCTCTGAAGGAGGGGGTCGACGACCTGGTCGACCGGCTCATCGGCGCCGTCGCCGGACGCGGGCGTGCAGGCGGTCACGTTACACAGCGTGCAGGCGCGGGTGGGGTCGGGGGCCGACGGTGTGGATGTGTTACCGGGGGCACCGACCCGGTGAGCGAAACTGTCATATGAGGGCGTGTCCCCAGGCCGGCCAGTGTTTACGTGGGTGGTTGGGGGGGAATCCTCCAGGTGGCGCCTGCGGGGTCTGAGTGGCGTGACGTCACCAGGGGCTTCCCCGCCCGGGGCGGAAACTCCGGGGGTATCCTCCATGCGGCGCCAGTGCTGCGCGCGCGATGTGACGTCACCGGGGGGGGGGGGGGGGTCCCCGCCGGCACCGGGGGCCGGGTGTGCTGGGGATGTACCAGCCGCCGCGGGGTCCCCCCCCACAAGGCGGCCCGTCGCGGGCTGTGACGTCACGAGGGGCGACCCCGGGGGGACCGAAGCCGAAGCCAGTCGGGGTCGGGGCGGCCTCCAGTGCCGGTGGTGCCTCGTGGCGTGTGTGGCTGGCTTCCGCGCGGGCTGTCGGTGGTCGTTCCGTGGGTCGGGGTGGGATCGCGCGAGGCGGGGAGGGTCGCATGTCCTCCCGCCAGCGCGCTGAAAATCCCGCTGAGAGTTTCTGCCGGGGCAGTCTCGGGATTTCTTCGAGAAGCAGCTCGCCTCGGAGTGGTTGGTTGTGATTTTTCGCACGTTTGCGCAATATCCACATACGTGCGCCACTTTTTGCGCGCCAGACCCGTGTGACCCGCCCTTCGACGCCTTGTCGCAAGAGCCTGGATCCTTGTTCCAGGCGGGGCACGGTGCGCCGATCGCCGCCCGGTCGTATTGGGCGTGGGAGTCGGTGCCCGACTTCTGGCACTTTCCGGGTTGTTGATGATCGGCTGAGGCGGCGGCAGTGGCGGGGGCCCGCCATCGCTATTACCTCAATGCGGACCGAGTTGATCGCCGCCTCGTCCGCCCACCCTCTCGGAAGCCTACCGTCGGCTATCCGCGTAAATATTTCTTCTGTGTAGCGGCGGACGACGGCCCAGGCCAGCGAGCAGTTGTCCTGTGCCACCATCTCCTGGTGGTTGGAGAGGGCGAGCAGCCCCCCCTCGGGGAAGCCGCGCTGGTGTTCGAGGCGCTTTAAGCCGAGAGTATATTCCTCTCTCGTCGCCTCGCCCTTTTTCGCCGCCTTCCCCTCGTCGCCTCGCTCGACCAAGTCATATGGGAATATATATTTATTAGGAATACCTTTTTTACGGGTGTGTCCCTTGCCGTCCGCAGCTGCTACGATGAGGCGGACCGCCTCCTCGCCCGTGGAGCAGGTGCCCCTCTCGTAGTCGCCACCATTTTGTCGGCGGTGCGCGGCGCGCCGGTCGGGGGCGTGCGCGGCGCCGTAGTCGCTGTCGTGTTGTCGGTGGTTGGAGGCGAGTCTGCCGAGGGCGAGCGCGGCCTCGGGGCGCTTGGGTCTGTGCCGGGGCAGGCTAGGTGAGGGCGACGATCATGCGCTGAAGCTTGCGTCGGGGGTGCGCCCAGGGTGCGAACCGTTCCGGCTCCTCGCCGGTGC
>JASIRB010002595.1:0-62222 GCA_030323885.1 Branchipolynoe longqiensis
CAACAAACCGTTTGCACCCACAGGTTCAGACATCCAAGACAAAAAACATTACAAAAATACAGGAGCGACAAAAATACTATTACGACATAAGAGCTGGGAAAGGAAAACAGGAGCTAAAAGTAGATGATCACATCAAATATAAAACACATGAGGGAAAATGGAGGGCTGGAAAAGTAACACATACAACCAAACACAACCGAAGAGACTACGAAATTAAGAACAGTACAGGGAGGACAATACACAGGAACAGAGTTCACATGTTTCGAGTGCCCACACCTCATGTTCCGTCCTACAAGCCCGAGCATGACATTACACCACAGGATAACACCCGAAATAGACAGTCATCACTCTCCGACAAACACATGTCCCCAAACATTGCACCCACCACATACACAACTCACAGTGGACGTGTCTCACGTCTACCGAAAAGACTAGGGATATCGGAACACCCATACACCTAATTTAATAAGACTGTTACAATGTAAGCAATTAGAAAATTGTCCAACCACTCTTGTATGTATTACCCAACCAAGACATAATTATACACATATATTTATTGAAATCCCCACGTATCTGTAAAATGATTACAAGTTTATTCCTGTTATATGTTCCAAGTTCACTATGTTCCTAACCTGCTATGTACAATATTGTCTGTTTACCTCTAATACCATCTAATACCATCTAATAACATTGTACTATATATATGTATATATATATATACGTATGTGCCCCCCCCGAGTCACCATGGCAAATATCCTTTGATCTAAAAAAAAAAAAAAAAAAAAGGGGGGGGAAGGTGTAAGGTATGCATACAGTACGTACAGTGCGTATAGCTTGTGACTCGAGGGGGATGACGTGACAGGTTGGAAGGAAATAAAGACATTGACATACTGGACGTCAAGGTGTTCGCCTGCTTTCAATACACTACACAAGGCACGGGTGCTTGGTATTTCTGTGAAAAGAATACTAGCGCATGCAGGCTGGAAGACGGCTAAGTCGTTTGCAAAACATTATAATAAACGACTAGAAAAGCCTACCGGCGTTGCAAAGCGTCTTCTCGCCAACTAACAAGAATAGGTGAGTACTATATTTTAGAATGTTATAATAATAAGAAAGAATGATTTAAGGATAAAAATGAATTATGTAAAGGTCTCCCTAGCCTGAGGCTAGCCTGAGGCTGTTTACCGAGGTAAAATAGTATAGTTATACGAGTCTTACCTTGGTACAGATGATGGATAACTGTTGTTTTACCGAGGTATAAGCCTCGGATAGATGTGGGCTAGGGCCCTCCCGCCACACCCTGCCACATCTATTCGGTTGGTGTACCTTTTCGGTAAAGTAATAGTATCCATTGTTTGAAAGTCATTTTTATCCTCAATAAGTAGGTTAAGATTGCTGGTACCGGACGTGCTTACCTCTCTCCCTAGCCCACATCTATCCGAGGCTTATACCTCGGTAAAACAACAGTTATCCATCATCTGTACAAAGGTAAGACTCGTATAACTATACTATATATGCTGTCAAAACAATAAAATAAATCAAATACAATAATATTTAAGGTAGGTTTTTCTTAATGTTGTACCAGCAAGACAAGCCATTTTGTGGTGATTATGCATCAGATGCATAATCACAGTGAATTATTTATTATGCATATATATATTGGGATGCAAAAAATATATCTACAACAGTCCCCACAGGACCTCCCCCAGTGGCATGTGGAAGTATATGAGTGGGCCAGAGACCAGCATATACCCCCATGGTTGACTGGAGGCTGCTCTATTGTTTGAGATTGATGGCTATACCAACACAGTACTGTCATGGGCAGTTTTGTCCTATAGACATGTGTTGTAACTCCTGAATTATTTCCTAATATTCACTGTTAATTTACTCAATCCGGTCCCAACTAAATGTCCTACGAATATTCAGGAAATTCGATATAATTTTTTGCTTTCTAGTGATGTATTCCAATATGAAAACTTCCCAAAACTCAGTGTTCCACAACCATATTTGTGAACCTGCACCTTAATCTTATATGAAATTCGACCTTGGAAATGGAACCGGTACTCGAATTAGGTACATTTACCACCATAGCCCGAACGAGGTAAGCTCTCCAACCTGGTAAACGTTTTATATATTTTGAGTGCAGACAAGGAAAATTAGTTTTGGCAAGCACGCCAAAACTCTGACACCACATACTTCTGCAGTAACAGGTTCTGTTAAATTGACTCAGTATTGCCTTCTACGCAGAAACAAATGCTTAATAAGTGCATCAGTATCTAAGTTAGATATGTCAAATCAAATCTAGATAATTGGTTTGGTTTTGAAAATTTGATATTTCATCGGACTATGAAGCTTTGGTCGTAATGCGAAGCATTACGTTTGATGCGAGGGAAGGAGGAGACCCTCCCCCGCCGCTGTGGCGCTGCCTGCTCACCTCGGGCTCGCCCCGGCTCGCCCCCCCCCCCCTCTCTCAGGCCACCCTCTTTGTTCTGGCGCTCACGCCTCGCCCGACGCCCGCTGCTCGCCACATCTCACCCTCCCCCGGGCCGTCAGCATTCGCACCTCCCCCCGCCTTCCTCCCTTATAAGGCCGCCCGCCGGCTCTCCTCAGGCACTCACCTTCCTGCCGTCTTCCGCTATCCTTCACTTTTCTTCCGCCCACCCACCCTACACTCACTAAACTACTCACTCCCGAGGGTGGAGGGCTCCTCGGCACCCCCTCACGCCGCTGACAATTAACTGAACCGGACTTCCTTATTACCACTGTGCATTTCCCTTTATCCTCTATGTACCTGTACATTTACCACTGTCATACTTTATTGCTTATATGTACCTAACATGTTCCGCTGAGGCGTATAATAAACACGCCTTCTTCCACCCCCGCCTTGCTTTCTTCCTTCTCGCGCATCAAAAGTCAAGTAATTTGTGAAAGTCTGAGGTTCACTTATAAAATGTTCAAAACCAAATAATTATCTAGATTCGATTCTATATATCAAACTTAGATACTTATAACACATCTTATAACACATCTATTGCCATATAGAAGCACTTATAACACATCTATTGCCATATAGAAGGGAATACTCAGTCAATTTAATAGAACCTCTTAATAGTATTACTGCAGAAGCCCATGCTTGCCAAAACTAATTTGTCATGTTTACACTTCAAATATCTCAAAAGTTAGCCATTTAAAATAAACGTTACGTCAAACTAACGTAAAGTAGATTATAACAATCAACTGAATATATTTATCTCAGAAATATAACAGAACCTCAAAACCATCGGACTATGCGCCTTTAATTAAAAGATTAATGAGTCCGTTGGTTAAAATCTCAAGTAAGAATATATGCCCATTCAGTAGGTGTCCCCATAGGTCTGCACTGACCTATGGGGAAAGGGGTCACATAGACAGGTAGGCATGGCTAGGGCAAAGACCCTATAATACTAAGACGGCTCACTCAGCCTGTACTGTGTAATCAAAATGATCAAACTTGGTGCGCTGGCTGTTCTCTTGGTTAAACAGGTGCTATATGATATGTAGAAATGTATATATGAATGTGAAAGATGTGTGATGATGGCGATGCTGATGATGATGCTGATGATGGTGTGTATTTGTTCATCGCAATTTCATATTGATGTGTATTCATAATTACCTATCTCATGTATAATATAATTGTATGTGTTTACATGTGAAACACCAACCAGCAGCTGGGCTGATCAAACCCACCACAAGGTGGCACTGCGAAATTGACATTACCATAGGAGAGATAGGGAGTGAGCTGTCTTAGTGTTATAGTGTCTTTGGCTAGGGTGATCGCATCAGGGAGCGAGCCTAGGTGGGGACCCAGCACCCTGTCTACCCTCACTTAGTAGCCTCATCAAAGGAGTGTGAGCTACTAATATGTTATTAACCACGCCCCCCCCCCCGCTACTCCTAGGGCGTAATCGATTATTCAACTCGGGTCACCCTAACCACTTTTTGGCGCATGCACACATCCTACACACTCGGGTCGAATAATCGAATACGCTTCTCCGCGCTCGGGGTGGAAAAAATGATTTTTTTTTTAATAACCGATAAAACTGCAGCAAAATAGGATTTAAAGTATTTTATGATGGACTAGTTTAGCTATATTTCCATTTCATTAATCTAAGTTATTCTTTTAAAAAAAACATGTATGACTGGTACTGGTAGCTGTTATCCTGCAGGATGGTACCAGCGCAAATGTGATGTCATCGCTCATAGCCAACCCCAGCTACGAGGTGGGTTACTTGGGTCGGATCGTTTTGCACATGACACGTGTATTTGTCGAATCTACTCGCAGTGTTTGATTTGAAATTCTGATGACTCGGGTGACTCGGGTGACTCGAGTCGCCCAGGTCGTGTTAATCAATTACAGCCCAACTGACCAGCAATTTCTTCTCTAACTTTTCCTCTTTTTTTTTTGGTGGTAAATATGTTTATTCTGCTGAATACATCTTTTGTCAGTGCCAAAGCACTGGTCTTCCAGCCATTTTTCAATTCAGGGTTATTTACACAAAATGTATATAGAATCAGGTATACAATAACTGTTGAATACACAATTTGCGGCATGTAACACAATGAAATTCTGTAACCCAAAGGTTCCATAGCAATATGGTAGCAGTAGTGTCATATAACTAGAACAATATTAGTCAGATCAATGTGAGTATTTACATAGTATTTAGAATGTAAGCAGAAGTTATCTTCTGTATTCAGTTGGTAAAGTTGTAGTAAGTTTTAATGTTCAGTTGCAGTTAGGCAAGTGGTATATAAATGTCAGTTTGTTAGAAATATTCTAGTGTAACTCTAGCGTAGTTAGTTATGTGAGTTTATGAATTATGTTGTTGGAGTGGGGTTGTTAATAATACACTGGACCAGCTGTGACCAGTGAAGCAGTGGGACCAATCCCAGTGCATTTAGGTCTTAAATTTTACATTTTTATTTGAACTGTCTCTGTCAATGTAAATGGTTGATGGGAAATAACAGAGGAACAGCAACAAATAAAAAAAAGGGGGGGGGGGACTGAGCTGAGGGGTCGGTGGTCTGCCACTTACGGTATGGTGATGCCATGAAACATTTTACTGTAACTGCATAAGGGCCTGCCCAATCCGATGTACTCTTAGTGAGTTTTAAATTCTAGATAAGAGCACGCGGCCATATTTCCCGTTTTTAGGGTAATGGTTAGGACGTTAGCCCAGGAATGGTATATTTATTTGTTGTTGTTTTACGTCCTAGCAACATCTAAGGTCATATCAGGACGGGGCCCGGAATGGTAAGAAATGTGGTGTAAAATATTCCCATTTAATGCATTGGTGGGGGAATGCAAATGTTCTATTACTGATCGGGTATACGTTTTTGTTTGTTTGTTGTTTTACGTCCTAGCAACATCTAAGGTCATATCAGGAAGGGTACCGACTTGCGACAGTGTGCACTCATGGTGACTTTATAGTGCTGTCACACTGGAAAACCAGGCCGCCGGCACCATGACCTGGTATCCCACTCAGTTCCATTATCCTGACACTGAGCTAACCAGTCCTTGCCCTGTCCTAATAATGCCGAGCGCCTGGCTAGGAAGCGACAAGTATACATTTTTTAAGTCATTGGTTTGACTCGACCAGGGTTCGAACCCACGACCCAATGATCTACCAGCACGGGAGACTGACGGTCTAACTCATTCGGCCATCCCGTCTGGTCTCGGGTATACGTGACCAGGTGCATGTATGCGTATATGTAGGTGCTGGTGGTGCCTGGGTGAGATGGAAATAGACATAGTGGTACTGGCAGGGCTGTGTGTAAGGGGCACTCAGAGCCTACTCCCACCACCCTCTGCTAGCCACGATCACCACACTCAGGCTCAAGGCAGGTGGTGCCCAGGGGAGCCACACAGCTTGGTGGTGGTGGGCAGATCACTGGTAACCATGGTGACCAGGAATGCTGTATTCCTATTGGTAGAGCTAAGAATGCTTGTTTCTCATTGGGAGAAAAGGGTGGGGGTGATACTCTACCCTGAATCGATGTACCATATAAATAATAAGCCAGAGGGCTTGACTCTCTCGCTTCTTTCACACTTTATACTCTTCCTTTCTCTTTGTCTGTATTGATTTCACTGTAGCCTGCCTACACAACCACAGATTCGAGCTTTAGCCATTTTCCAGTGGGTTTAAAATCTGGCTCAACATGCAATGTTTCCAATTTCTCACATCCGATGACAGTACGCTACGATGACCTGGGTACCGGCTTGGAACTGTGCACTCGTGGCGACTTTATAGTGCCTCCCCACTGGCACACCAGGCCACCAGCACCATGACCTGATATCCCGTTCAGTCACATTATCCTGACACTGAGTCAACCAGTCCTTGCACTATGCTATTAATGCCAAGCGCCAGGCTAGGTAGCGACAAGTATACATTTTGTAAGTCATCGGCTTGACTTGGCCGGGTTTTCGAACTCGTGACATTCCGCACGGGAAGGTTGCGCTCTTACCGATTCAGCTACCGTGTCAAGTAAGAACTTTGACTGCCGGGTCGAGGGTGGGGGGGGGGGGGTTCTTACATGATAGATGGTTGTCTACTACCCGAGCCTCACCGATATAAATGTTCAATCTCACTCTCAGAATGATTGTACCCTGAAGCAGTTATTGCTCGATATTGTGCTTGACGCCCGAGGCACACTGAAACAAGAATTGATCGAGACAAAGAAAAAGTCGACTCCACCGCCCGGGGTTCCAGGATTGGTCGGTTGGTTGTTGGAGTTTTACGCCCTGGCAACATCTAAGGTCATATCAGGACACGTACCGACTTGTGGCGGTGCGCACTCATGGTGACTTTATAGTGCTGCCCCACTGGGAGACCAGCCTGCCAGCACCAAGACGTGATATCCCACTCAATCACATTATCCTGACACCGAGCCAACCAGTCCTTGCCCTATGCTATAAATGCCGAGCGCCAGGCTAGGAAGAGACAAGTATCAATTTTTAAGTAATTGGTTTGACTTGACCAGAGTTCGAACCCGTGGGTAGGGTCCCAGAATCTCAGCCTTCATGTTGTCCGATGTTTGAGGTTATTATTGCACGATATGGACTCCACCAGTGCATCACACACGCACTCCAACCAATGACTTACAAAATTGATACTTGTCGCTACCTAGCCTGCCGCTATGCATTACTATGATAGGACAACGACTGGTCATCTCAGTGTCAGGATAATGTGACTGAGTGAGATATCAGGTCATGGTACTGGTGGCCTGGTCTCCTAGTGGGGCAGCACTATTAAGTCGCCATGAGCGCACGCTGTCACTAGTCGGTCAGTACCCGTCCTGATATTGACCGTTATTGTTGCCAGGATGTAAAAGCCCAATAACAAATGTTGTAGGTCACATGACATAAACGCGACATCCTATACTGACAGGATAAGCTATCCGTATCCTGGTTTGACATGCTGCACTACTCCCTGATTAATTTGAAAAAAATAATCCAACATTAGCACCATTGCTATATTTTTGGTGGTGACTGAAAAAAGGTTTATTTTATTTAACGACACCTCTAGAGTACATTGATTTTTATTATCGGCTATAGACCCCTTTCAATGTTTATAAACATTGTGTATGCATGCGCAGCTTGGCTGCAGAACGAAGGCACACTGCCATTGAGTTTGCTGGTATGCGCAGTGCAAAACGTTTATTTTATTCAAAATTAATAGAAATGCAGAACCCTAACCATATAAATTTAATATAATCTATTCGTTGAATATGTTTTCTATATGTGTTCCCAGCGGTTTGTGTCTGGGTGGTGAGGTTTTAGAGATATTTCAATTTTTCTGTATGAAGATTTCTCACGGCCATTGAAAATGCATTGAGTTTGCCAGTACGTGCAGTGCAAAACGTCTATTTTATTCAAAATTAATAGAAATGCACAACCCTAACCATATAAATTTAATATAATCTATTCGTTGAATATGTTTTCTATATGTGTTCCCAGCGGTTTGTGTCTAGGTGGTGTGGTTTTAGAGATATTTAACTTTTTCTGTATGAAGATTGCTCACGGCCATTGACAATGCATTGAGTTTGCTGGTATGCGCAGTGCAAAACGTCAATTTTATTCAAAATTAATAGAAATGCAGAACCCTAACCTTATAAATTTAATATAATCTATTCGTTGAATATGTTTTCTATATGTGTTCCAAGCAGTTTGTTTCTAAGGTGTCCTCTGTGGCGGAGTGGTTAGAGTGTCTGACTTTTTTCTAGGTCAGACTCCTAAGCTGAAGGTCGGTGGTTCGATTCCCCATGCCCCCACCTCCGCCAATTTGGATTTCCACTGCTGTGTATAACTGACAGCGTCATCAAAGGCCAGTTGCTCTCATACCATGTCTATGTGGTGTGGGAGGTTAAAAATCCCTTGGGTCGGTAAAAGTGTAGGCCTGGGCTTTCTATCGACAAACTGTCTAATGGTGAAAACAAGTCTATTCAGACTTATCCATAATAGGCAGTATAAATCTTCAAGAAAAAAAAAAAGAGTTATTTCACCTTTTCCCTATGAAGATTGCTCATAGCCATTGAGTTTGCATTGAGTTTGCAGTGTGACAGTATGTCGTCCTGCAGCCAAAAGGCGTGCGTACCGACTGAGATACCTATGCTGATGTAAAAAAAAATAGGTCTATAGGACGTCAAACATATGGTCATTCTGACATATTTCTTTGGAGGAAACCCGCTGCCGCCACATAGGCTACTCTTTCCGATAAGCAGCAAGGGGTCTTTTATATGCAATTTCCCACAGACAGGATACCACATACCACAACCTTTGATGAACCAGTCATGAACCACTGGTTGGAACGGAAAATAGCCCAAACTGCAAATGTGGTCCACTGAGCAGGATCGATCGGATGACCGACACCTTCACAGGTGGACACTTTTGGTGGTAAATGATGACTGTAATGGTACCCAAAAAAGATATTTTGAGAGATATTTTGAAATAAATCTAGATAATTGCTTTCGTTGTGAATATGGCCTCTGCTGCCGACACGGCATAAAGAAACCACCAATCAATCAATCAATCAGATAATTGCTTAGGTTTTTACAAATTTGATTCTATCATCGGACTGTGCTGCCTTAATACGCAACATGACCTATTTTGTATTGTCTATCCCAGGAATTGGCTAGGCTTTTTTTCTTCCAAATATGGATCGAAACTACCCCTATTTTAGGGTAATTTTTTTCACATGGGTTGGTGGAACAGCACCATATTAGGGCAATATTTTACATGGTTTTCTGGTGCAACAACCCACATTTTGGTGCAATTTTTCACATAATCTTAAAATCTAGTGTTCCTTAATAAATTCAAATAGTTTTTTTTTTAGTTTTTTTTTTTTTGGGGTGGGGGGGGGGGGTTCCGGGCAACCAGGAAACCCCCCTGTGTGCGCCCCTGAGTCTTTGTGGTGGGTTTGATCAGCCCGGCTGCTGGTTGGCGTTTCACATGTAAACACATACAATTATATTATACATGAGATAGGTAAGTATGAATACACATCAATATGAAATTGCTATGAACAAATACCCATCATCATCAGCATCAGCATCATCATCATCACCATCATCACACATCTTTCACATTCATATATACATTTATACATATAATATAGCACCTGTTTAACCAAGAGAACAGCCAGCGCACCAAGTGGTGGGTTTGGTCATTTTGATTACAGAGTACAGGCTGAGTGAGCCTTCTTAATATTATAGGGTCTTTGCTATCCCTGAATGGTGCCATTCACTCTCACACTGCCGACAGAATACCACGACCGCTGGTGCCCCCTGTGGTCGCTGGTGTCATATCAGGACGGGTACCGCCTTGTGACAGCGCGCACTCATGCCAACTTTCTAGTGTTGCCCTACTGGGATACCAGGCCGCCGGCACCATGGCCCGATATCCCACACAGTCACATTATCAGGGATGAAAGTGGTCTCCGGGAAAAAATGTGGAATGCTGATATTCTCCCATAGGTTTAGCATTGTCAGGGAATCGCTGAAAATTCCCCGGAAGTCGGGTTTCATACATATTGGTATACGCTGATAGTGCTGGAGTTTGAAGCATGTATTAGTAGTATACGCTGATAGTGCTGCATCGTTTGAAGCACATATTAGTAGTATACGGTGATAGTGCTGCAGCGTTTGAAGCATGTATTAGTAGTATACGCTGATAGTGCTGCACCGTTTGAAGCACGTATTAGTAGTATACGATGATAGTGCTGCAGCATTTGAAGCATGTATTAGTAGTATACACTGATAGTGCTGCATCGTTTGAAGCATGTATTAGTAGTATATGCTGATAGTGCTGCATCGTTTGAAGCACGTATTAGTAGTATACGGTGATAGTGCTGCAACATTTGAAGCATGTATTAGTAGTATACACTGATAGTGCTGCATCGTTTGAAGCATGTATTAGTAGTATACGATGATAGTGCTGCAGCGTTTGAAGCATGTATTAGTAGTATACACTGATAGTGCTGCATCGTTTGAAGCATGTATTAGTAGTATACGCTGATAGTGCTGCATCGTTTGAAGCATGTATTAGTAGTATACGCTGATAGTGCTGCAGCGTTTGAAGCATGTATTAGTAGTATACGCTGATAGTGCTGCACTGTTTGAAGCATGTATTAGTAGTATACGCTGATAGTGCTGCACCATTTGAAGCACATATTAGTAGTATACGCTGATAGTACTGCACCGTTTGAAGCATGTATTAATAGTATACGCTGATAGTGCTGCGGCATTTGAAGCATGTATTAATAATATACATGGCTAGTGCTGCGGCATTTGAAGCACGTATTAGTAGTATACACTGATAGTGCTGCGCCGTTTGAAGCATGTATTAGTAATAATACTAATATACGCTGATAGTGCTGCGGCATTGGAAGCATGTATTAGTAGTATACGCTAATAGTGCTGTGCAGTTTAAAGCATGTATTAGTAGTATACGCTGATACAAAAAGTGATAGTGCTGCGCAGTTTGAAGAATGTATTAGTAGTATACGCTGATAGTGCTGCACCGTTTGAAGCACATATTAGTAGTATACGATGATAGTGCTGCAGCGTTTGAAGCATGTATTAGTAGTATACGCTGATAGTGCTGCATCGTTTGAAGCACGTATTAGTAGTATACGCTGATAGTGCTGCACCGTTTGAAGCACATATTAGTAGTATATGCTGCTAGTGCTGCTGCGTGAAACAACGTATTGGTTGGTTGGTTGGTTGTTGGAGTTTTAAGTCCTGGCAACACCTAAGGTCATATCAGGACGGGTGCAACGTATTAGTAGTATACACTTATAGCTATAGGAAAAATCCTGGAAATCCGCGAAATCGCGGAGATCTTTGATCCCTGCATTATCCTGATACTGAACTGACCAGTCCTTTCCCTATCCTAGTAATGCCAAGCACGATACTAGATACCGACACATATCAATTTTATAAGTCATTGCTTTGATTCGACTGGGATTCGAACTCCCGACCTTCCGCATGGGAAGCCTGCGCTCTACCGATTCGGCCACCGCGTCCGTTTCTTTTTCTCACCATCTCACTATCATGCTATGTTCCACTGAGCAGACCGGAAGTGCAAGTCGCAAAGCATTATGGGTCTAACCAGTACCTCCTGCCATAAACCACATGAGGAATGGTGTCACAGCGCCACCTATCAGCATCTTCCTGCAAGCTTGTAGGCGCAAACATCTAAAACCAGACGGGATGATCGAATGAGTTAGAGCGTCCGTCTTCCGTGTTGGTAGATCGTGGTGTAAAATTTTCCGATATTTAGGATATTGGTTATGGAGAACTATTCTATAATAAAATACAAATGGTCTATATCATGATCAATGGTATGTAAAACCAAAGGCATATGAGATTATGTATTAATATAGATAGTGAGAGAGGGTCACTTCTTGACATCTGAGAGGGTCCCTTCTTGAAATGTGAGAGAGTCTTTGGAACTCTCCTCACATATCCCCTCCCACCCCCCCCCCCCCACCCACCCCCACCCCCAAGTGTTATTTACGGATCATTGCACACCAGACACAACAGGGCACTGTAGAACTACATGCCATGCCTTTGTTACAAGGTTCTGGACCCTCATTGGTTGATATAGGAATGCCTGTTATTGATTGGAGGATTTGATCATGTGTGTGCCACCATCTTGGATTCTAAAACCTATATATATATATAATAAACTAAGCAAGCTCCTTCTGGTTCCTTCTGCACACTCAATATCTTGCCTTCCTTCTCTATACTTGCCTGTAGTGATTTCCTATTTAGCCTGCCTACACAATCACAGCTGCCGGCCGTCGACTTTTCAGTGGGTTCGAACCCTCGTTGAGTCAAACCAATGACTTAAAAATGTATACTTGTCGCTTCCTATCCTGGTGCTCAGCATTATTAGGATAGGGCAAGGACTGGTTGGACTGGTAATGTGACTGAGTGGGATATCAGGTCATGGTGCTGGCAGTCTGGTCTTCCAGTGCGGCAGCACTATAAAGTCGCCATGAGTGCACACTGTCACAAGTCAGTACCTGACCTCATATGACCTTAGATGTTGCCAGGACGTAAAACAACAACAAACAAGCCAACATCTAAATAGGTAACACCAGCGCGGGTACCAGCTTCATCTTCTTGTTTGTTGTTGTTTTACGATAATGGTCTTTCCTGGTTTATAAAAGGAAGTTGTTATGTATATAGTGAGGCACCGCGGGTCGGGAACCAGCCGGATGGGACCAGTGACACTGGCGACCAGCGCAGACTGGGAGGCACAGGGCACAGGGCCCGTATTCATGTGCTGGTGCCAGTGCCTTAACCGTGGCTACGGTAGCCCCACACAGCTAACGGTGGAAAATCCGTATTCATGTGCCGGTGCCAGCGCTAGCCGCCGACCGTAGCCTAGGCTAAGCTACCCGACTTTCAAAACACGGTTAACTGCAAGCCGCGTCGGTTAGTGTGCCGGCCGCCGATATATAAGAGCCAAATCTATTCATATTTGACAGAATTACATCCGCAATAAGTGAAATTTTATCAAATTAACCCTAAAATCGAACCGTTATTAACGCTACCGCCGCATTGGCGGTGTTATTCATATTGTCAAATCGACAAATGTAAACTAAAAAAATCGCCGCCGCCACCGCATCGACGTCGATATCCATACTGTCGAACATATCGGCAATATATTAGAGCTAAATCTATTCAATGCGATCATATTTGACAGATTTACATACGCAATAAGTGAAATTTAATCAAATTAACCCTAAAATCGAACCGTTATTAACGCTCCCGCCGCATTGGCAGCATTATTCATATTGTCAAATCGAGGGAATTCCCAAATCTATAAATAACTTCACAGTTAGCTATCCGCGGCGGCTTGGACATTGGTGAATACGACTTGACCTATTTCTCCAACCCACCGCTAGCCACGGATAGCTACCCCAGAGCTAGCGTGTATCACCGGCAACGCCTGGCACCAGTACATGAATATGGGCCCAGAATAAAGCATTGAGTTTGTTTGTTGTTGTTTTACATCCTAGCAACATCTAAGGTCATATCAGGACGGGTACCGACTTTTGACAGTACGCACTCATGGCAATGTTATAGTGCTGCCCCACTGGGAAATAAGGCCGCCGGCACCATGACCCGATATCCCACTCAGTCACATTATCCTGACACTGAGCTCACCAGTCCTTGCCCTATCCTAATAATGCCGAGCACCAGGGGCGGTATTCATGATGCGGTGTTAGCGAGCCAAAACTGGTTTTGGCCGGGATTTCTGGGTTAGCGGCGAAAACTCAGTACGCAAGGAGTGCAAACACACCAAGTGTAAGCTAACACCGCATCGTGAATATGGGCCCAGGCTAGGAAGCGACAAGTATCAATTTTTAAGTGATTGGTTTGATTCGACCTAGAACCAAACTCGCAAACTCCCGATCTTCCACACGCGAGGCCTGTGCTCTACCGATTCAGCCACCGCGCCCGGTAAACGATTGAGTAACTAGACATCAACATGTTTGTTTGTTTGTTTGTTGTTGTTTTACGTCATAGCAACATCTAAGGTCATATCAAGACGGCCATATGACGTCAACATCTGCAGTCGTTCCTAATTCCTAACATTACTATACATAAAATCTCTGGGAGTTGGCAAGCCAGTGGCATTTCCCTTATGCATGTGTGAGAATAAACAATTTGTTGGGGTTTATGTCCTGACAACATTTAAGGTCACATCAGGATGGGCGATAACTTGTCACAATGTGCATTCATTGTGTCCTTATAGTGCTGCCCCACTGGGAGATGATACCACCAGCACCATGACCCGATATCCCACTCATTCACATAATCCTGATACTGAGCCAACCAATCCTTGTCCAATCCTATTAATGTCGAGCGCCAGGCTAGGCGGTGACAAGTATCCATTTTTGTAAGTCATTGGTTTGACTCGGCTGGGATTTCAGCCGCAGGGGTGCGGGACGTAGCTCAGGCAAGTAGAATGTCCGCCTGTGAAGCTGTCGATCATTGGATCGATCCTGCTCAGTGGACACATTTGCAGTTTGGGCTATTTTCCATTTCCAACCAGTGGTCCACAACTGGTTCATCAAAGGCTGTGGTACGTGATGTCCTGTCTTTGAGAAAGGCATATAAAAGACCCCTTGCTGCTTATCGGAAAGAGTAGCCTATGTGGCAGCAGCAGGTTTCCTCGAAAGAAATGTGTCAGAAGGATCATATGTTTGACATCCAATAGCACATTCATATGTTTGACATCCAATATCAATGTCCTCTAGAAGCATCATTAAATAAAACAAGCTTCCCTATTTTTTTTAAATTTCAAATGCTGACCTTCCACATGGGAGACGGTAGATAAAAGATTCACCCCGTACTTACAGTACAGGGGTGAACGACAACATAGTCTAAATACGGGCGAAAATAGCTTTAGTATGGAACAGGAAGTAGAATGCCTGTCACCAGTGTCAAAGGGTTACTTATATCAACACAGAGTTGGTGAAATGGGAGAGAATGCAAACAGACAAGATGGCGGCCAGAGAACGCTGTCGAATTCATTTTTAAATTGCATTAAAGTATGTTTTATTATATTTTCCAACTCAAAAGTAGCGGGTAAACATGAAGACATATACAAAGAATAAATGTTGCTTCTTAGATTGTGAAATTAGGCTCTCATAACGACTAATTTCATTAGCCCGATTTTTCGACCATTTTTATATAAGACTGGTCTTCTCCCGTGTACTACAAGTACTGGGTGAATCTTTTATCTAGGGAAGCCCCTGCTGTTCCAAAGTCAGCCACTGCGTCCGTTGTCATAGAATAAGAAAATAAGTAGTGGGACCAGTGTCGTGGTGACCTGATTAGGCTTGTTTCTTGTTTGTTCATTGTTTTACGTCCTAGCAACATCTAAGGTCATATCAGGACGGCTACTGACTTGTGACAGTGTGCACTCATGGCGACTTTATAGTGCTGCCCCACTGGAAGACCAGGCCGCCAGCACCATGACCGGATATCCCACTCAGTCACATCATCCTGACACTGAGCCAACCAGTCCTTGCCCTATCCTAATAATGCTGACCGCCAGGCTAGGAAGCAACAAGTATCAATTTTTAAGTCATTGGTTTGACTCGACCGGGGTTCGAACCCACAACCCCACAATATACCAACACGGGAGACGGATGCTCTAACTCATTCGGCCATCGCGTCTGGTTGCCTGATTAGGCAACAAGCATTGTGAATGGGGTAAAGTTACATAGTCCGAAGGCTTTGACTTCCAGTCATTTTCTGAGATAAATACATTAAATTAATCATTATAAGCTACTTTACTTTAGGTTGAAGTAACTTTTAATTTAAATGGATAATTTGGAGATATTTGTAGTGACAACATGCCAAATTAATGTTGGCAAGCACGCCAAAACTCTGATGTCAGAGGCTTATGCAGTAACAGGTTCTATTAAATTGACTCCCCATGCCCCTCGATGTGACAACAAATGCTTAATAACTGTACCAGTATCTAAGATAAATATGTGGAATCAAATCTAGGTAAGTGTTTTGGTTTTGAAAATTTGATGCTTCATCGGACTATGCAACTTTAAGTCGACATGATTGGTTCTCTGGTTATTGGAGTTTTACATCCTGGCAACATCGAAGGTCATATCAGGACGGCTACCGACTTGTCACAGTGTGCACTCGTGGTGACTTTCCAGTGCTGCCCCACTGGGAAATCAGGCCACCAGCACCATAACCTGATATCCCATTCAGTCACATTATCCTGACACTGAGCAAACATCCTATCCTATTAGTATTAATGTCACGTGCCAAGCTAGGAAGTGACACGTATCAATTTTGTAAGTCATTCCTTTGACTCGACTCCCAATCTCCTACATGCAAAAGAGGCCTGCGCTCTATCTATTCTACCACCTCGTCCGGTGACTTGACACGAGAATGCCCGGAGGAAGGTTATTTTCTTTTGGATGAAGCTTATATTCTTTCGCGTGTTAGCCAGGAAATCCACTGTGTAGTAAAAGACCACAGCAATGGACACTTCCGGTCCAAGTTTATAGCACCCAGACAACCATCCATCATTGCCCCAGTACCCTGGTTTCAGTCAGACCCCTGACAGCCCAATAGCCCTCTATTATCGCTCAAACGGCCAAGTCTCGCTTTCGGAGTCGTTCGCGCGTTATTTACGACCACGTGACCCACACGCCCCGCCCCCTCACCCTCCCACCTGAACTGAGCCCTCTCCCAGAATGCCCGGCGTGACCCAATTATTGTTTGGGTGCGAAGTTCCAGGAGGGAATATTGTTTTTGGGGAGTTTTAAGTCGCATTGGTGCACTGAAGGCTGCAAATCTGCAGCACTGTATGGCCACTGCTGAAAGCGGTCCCATGTAGTCGGGAGTTGTCTTCCGATGGGTAGTGGTCAGAGAAATGGGTGGGTGCAGGGATAGGAAGGAAAAAGGCAGCCTAAGAGCCCAACCACACTCCTCTGAGAGGGCCGGGGAAGGCTGGATGTTTGGTGTAGTTTTACGCCCCAGTAAGACCCTAGGCCATACCAGGACGTGCACCGACTTGTGACAGCGCACACTCATGGTGACTTTATAGTGCTGCCGTACTGGGAAATCAGACCACCAGCACCATGACCTGATGTCCCTCACATTCACATTATCCTAACACTGTGCGCCCAGTCTCTGTCCTGACCTCATAACGCCAAGCACCGAGCAGCAACATGTACCTATTTTTTAAAATATTGGTTTGACTCAACCAGGATTCCCATTTCAGTCCCTCCAGATTCACCGGTATGCACATTAAGTCCGGCCAAGGCCAGAGGAAGAAGTGAAGTGAGGATGGAATTAGTTAGACAGTGGGTGGGGTTGCCTGTTAGTTGTTAGTGAAAATTAGTGGTTAGTTGGTAGTGGTGTCAAGTCAGGTAATAGGGTCGAGGTGGGGCCTGCTAATCCTCAGCGTCAGGGTCTGGGCGACCGACAGCATTGATGATTTCTGCGTTCTGGCGGTAGAAGCGAGCAAGTGCGTTCCACGATGACTTGGAAATAGTCTGTATAGGAGTGGTCACACCCAGCAGGTTTTGATCGCTGCGGTGATGTTAGGATTTTTGTTTTTGGAGTTTCACGTCCTGGCAACATCTAAGGTTGAATGAGTTGAGCGTTCGTCTCCCGTTTTGGTAGATCGTGCTATTCGAATCCATGGGTTCGGACCCTGATCGAGTCAAACCAATGACTTAAAAATGTATACTTGTCGCTTCCTAGCCAGGCGATCGGTATTATTAGTCTCGTAGTCTGCACTGACCTATCAGGCAAGTAACCACATAGACAGGTAGGCGTGGGTAGCACGGTGATATCTGGAAGCCTAGGTGGTGTAATGGCTAGCACACTGGCCAGGAATGCGAAGAGATGTGGGTTCAAGTCCTGCTCTAGGCGTAAAATTTCACATTTTCATCACCCCCATAACACTGGTTGCCATGACCATGATCCTGTACAAGCTACATGCTCTATAGTTATTTGTTAAACCAACCCTGTGTATGTATGTGTTAGTGCATTGCCTGTATTATGTAATTCAAAATTGTAAGCATTAAAAAAGACTTACAATTCCAAGGGGACGAGTGTAGTAGTCTGCACCGACCTCTCAGGCAAGTAACCACATATACAGGTAGGCGTGGGTAGCATGGTGATATCAGGGACCATAGGTTGTATAATGGTTAGCACACTGACCCGGAATGCAAAGAGATGTGGGTTTGAGTCCTGCTCTAGGCGCAATATTTCCCATTTTCATCACCCCCACAACATTAGAATAGGGCAAGGACTGGTTGACCCAGAGAGTGATGTGACTCAGTGGGATATCATGTCATGGTGCTAGCAGCCTGGTCTCACAGTGGGGCAGCACTATTATTAGTATAAAGTCGCCATGAGTGCGCACTGTCACAAGTTGGTACCCATCCTGATAAGACCTTAACTGTTGCCAGGATATAAAACTCAAACAACCAACCAATCAATCTAAGGTCATATTAAGACAGGTACTGACTTGTGACTGCACATTCATGGTAACTTTATAGTGCTGTCCCACTTGGATACCAGGCTACTGACACCATGACCCGATATCCCACCCAGTCACATTATCCTGACTTCGAGTTAACCAGTCCGTGCTCTATCCTAGAATTCCAAGCACCAGGCTAGGTAGCGACATTTATCAATCCTTGAAGTCATTGGTTTGACTCGACAGGGATTCGAACTTCCAACCTTCCACGCTGGAAGCCTGCACTCTACCTATTCGGCCACAACGTCTGGTTGTTGATAGGGTGAAAAGACGATTGGCTTTACCGGGGTTTTGCAACCTAGCAACATCCACGATCATATTAGTGTTAGCAATTTCCGTCAGAGGGCAGGTTGGTGGTGGAAATCATATAGTAGACCTTTTACCAGAGAACATGCTACACAGTGAGCTGCTGCCGAATGCACTAGTTCTTGGCATTAGAGGGCATGTTGGTTGTGGAAATCATCTATTAGATGACAGAGCATGCTGCTCGCTGCCATGTCACTGCCATCCGAAGACAGGTTGGTTGTGAAAATCATCTACTACTGTAGTAGACCACAGAGCATGATGTACACTGCTGTGCCACTGCCATCAGAGGGCAGGATGGTATTGGAAATCACCTATTAGCCACCCACATAAAATCCAAATGGCAACATGAGTGGGATGAAAACATTAATAAACTTAAAGAAATTGAACCATCTGTGGGAAAGCCACCACAGACTCATGCGGGAGGTCGGTGGGACCAAGTGGTCCTTAGCCGCTGCCGTATTGGCCACTCGTGGCGTACACATGCTTTTCTGCTCAAGGGGGAACCTCCCCCTGAATATATTGGGTGTGAGTCCCCGCTGACACTCAAACACATTTTACTAAGTTGTGTTGATTGTTTGGCCCTGCACCAACAATTCTACACTGCAGACAGTATGCATGACCTTTTTACTAAAGTAAAACAGGAAAACATTTTAGCCTACTAAATAAATTCTATCAATTATAAATAAAACTTTTCTTTTTCTATGGGAATTTGTTTCCCTTGACCACAAATATATGATTGCGAGCTTTTAAATTTAATGACTGTCTATTGGCACCTAATTGATTGTCTGCTTTTACATGTAAAAGCGATGGTTTGAACAGAAAAACAAACATTTCTCACCGTGAATATGGCCTATTCTGCCGACATGGCGTAAAGCAACCACCAATCAATCAATCAATCTATTAATTACACAGGGTCCAGGAACAATTAATTGAAACAATCACAGTGCAAACAATTAATTACTCCCTCCCTCTTATATTATATAAGATCAATCAATCAATAGTTCCGTCCTCTAGTCGAGGGTTGGATGCAATGGTTCTCCACTTGTCCCAATGGTGTGCTGTTCTGATAGACTGTGAATAATTCAAGCCTGTCCACTGTGAAATATTTGTAAACCATGATGTTCTTGGTCTCCCTCTCCCTCTGCTGCCATTCACCTTCCCTTCCAACAATGTACGGTATATTGAACTCTGACGAATGATGTGGCCAAAATAAGTAAGTTTCTTTGTCTGTATAGTGGCAAACAAGCTTTTCTTATTTTTAATTTTTCTGAGAACTTCTTTGTTGGTGATCTTCTTTGTCCATGATATTTTCATCATCCTTCGATAAGTCCACATCTCAAATGCTGCTAAACGTTTGTACATTTTCTTAGAGATTGTCCATGTCTCTGCCCCATACATTAGAGTAGACCACACATAACACTGAAGAATACGCTTCCTTGTTTGTATTAATATCTTACTTGATGTTAACACTCTATACATTTTGGAGAATGTTGTTCGGGCTATTGTTATCCTTCTTTTAATTTCTTCCTCACATCTCCCATCATTTGTAATCTTTTGTCCGAGATATATGAATTCAGATACTTGTTCTATGTTTGTGCCATCTATGGTTATATTGATATTTGGTTTATCTGTCTTTTTACTTATAACCATTGTTTTGGTCGTCCTGGCATTCATCTTCATGTTGAATAGTATTCCAGCTTTATTGATTGTATTCACAATATCTTGTAGGTTTTTCTCACTGTCTGCTAGTATTACAACAATATTAGATATGCCGATGACAGTGTAATACTAGCAGTGTAATCATATAAGATATAGATGTATATAAACTTAGAAAAGAACCCAGTCAAGCAGTGATTGGTGATTGGTGATTGCTCAATAGGTTATATCAGGGGCGGCGTCTCGTTAGCCAGAATGTGGGGTTCATCTCGAGCTACGGGGTTCCCTCATTTAAAAGCAGCAGGGTCCATCCACAGAGAACACAGGCAATCCAAAATAATAAAAAAAGAAGAAAAACTATCTCAAAGTGCAAGAAGGAATTGGAAAAAGTAGCAGAACAAAAATCAAATAAAACAGACAACGGATTCAGTAGGCGGAACCGGAAATGGAGAGCTATTTGTAGGAGTAGGTCCTGTATGTGGCCCTTATCTGGTGGGCCCGTCTCAGTAACAGTACACCGACTGTTGTGGTCTACTTAGAATCTGAATGAATAATGTGTTGCTAAAGGTTCATCGACTGTTTTGGTCAATTCTATATTTGAATGCATGACGTGTTGCTAACAGTTCATCTACTGTTTTTGTCTACTTTACCTCTGAATGAATGATGTGTTGCTAACAGTTCATCTATTGTTTTTGTCTACTTTGCATTTGAATGAATGATGTGTTGCTAACAGTTCATCTACTGTTTTGACTACTTTACATTTGAATGAATGATGTGTTGCTAACAGTTCATCTACTGTTTTTGTCTACTTTGTATTTGAATGAATGATGTGTTGCTAACAGTTCATCTACTGTTTTGACTACTTTACATCTGAATGAATGATATGTTGCTAACAGTTCATCTACTGTTTTTGTCTACTTTACATTTGAATGAATGATGTGTTGCTAACAGTTACTGTTTCTGTCTACTTTACATTTGAATGAATGATGTGTTGCTAACAGTTCACCAACTGTTTTTGACTACTTTACATTTGAATGCATGACGTGTTGCTAACAGTCCATCAACAGTGTTGACTACTTTACATTTGAATTAATGACATGTTGCTAACAGTTCAACAACTGTTTTTGACTACTTTACATCTGAATGGATGATGTGTTGCTAACAGTTCACCAACTGTTTTTGACTACTTTACATTTGAATGAATGACATGTTGCTAACAGTTCATCAACAGTTTTGACTACTTTACATTTGAATGAATGAAGTGTTGCTAACAGTTCAACAACTGTTTTTGACTACTTTACATTTGAATGAACGATGTGTTGCTAACAGTTCATTTACTGTTTTTGACTACTTTACATTTGAATGAAAGACGTGTTGCTAACAGTTCATCAACAGTTTTGACTACTTTACATTTGAATGAATGGCATGTGGCTAACAGTTCATCTCCTGTTTTTGACTACATTATATTTGAATGAAGGATGTGTTGCTAACAATTCATCTACAGCTTTTGACTACTTTACATTTGAATGAATGATGTGTTGCAAACAGTTCAAACTCTTTTTGACTACTTAACATTTGAATGAATGATGTGTTGCTAACAGTTCATCTGCTATTTTTGTCTACTTTACATTTGAATGAAGGACGTGTTGCTAACAGTTCATCTACTGTTTTTGACTACTTTACATTTGAATGAATGACGTGTTGCTAACAGTTCATCTACTGTTTTGTCTACTTTACATCTTAATGAAAAATCTGTGGTTAACAGTTCACCAACTGTCTAATTATATATAAGGGTCCCTGTGTATCCCTATTCAACTACTGTATATGTCCCAATAGTGCAGACACATGAATGCGCATCTATTCAAAGTTAAAGAATTTCATGGATTTGTTTTTGTCATGCCTATGAAATAAAGTGCGATTGTCTTATTTTATGTGCACTTAGTCTGAATATCATCATAAATTTGTGCGTGCTTTCCATCTTGAAATGGGGTGTGTGCTTCTAAAGTTCTATTGGGTAGCGGGCTTCTATTGGGACATATACGGTATATGTATTTGATCAAATGTCTATCTTTGCCCCGATTTAACTATAAATATTATATATAAGTGTCCCCGTGTGCCCCTATTTAACTATATATATTTTACATAAATGTCCCCCCGTGCCCCTATTTAAAGTTGCATAGTCCGATGGTTTTGAATTTCTCTCATTTTCTGAGATAAACATATTAGGTTGTTCATTATAATCTACCTTACTTTGAAGTAACTTTTATTTTAAATCGCTAACTTTTGAGATATTTGAAATGGAAAAATGCTAAATTAATTTGGGCAAGAGTGCCAAAACTCTAACACCATAGGCTTCTGCAGTAACAGGTTCTATTAATTGACTCAGTATCCCCTTATATGTGACAACAAATGTTTAATAAGTGCACCAGTATCTAAGTTAGATATGTAGAATCAAATCTAGATAAATTGTTTTGGTTTTGAAAACTTTAGTTTTCATCAGACTATGCAGCTTTAACTAATATTATATACAAGGATCCCTGTGTCCCTGATTTAACTATATATATAATTATATACAAGTGTCCATGTGTGCCTCTATATGCTACTACTTTTCCCCTTTACTCCCCTGTCTCCACAGCTGTGTCCCTACACGTGCCATTGAATCCCCGTGCCCCTTTGTACCGTATGTGTCCCTACATCAGTAAATGTGCCCCTCTCAATGTGTGCCCTCATGTCACACTCGGCATCCCTTCCCGCTTTGTGCGCTTCTAATCCTTACATCCTAATATCACCTAATATCGCCTGATGTCCCCTAATATCCCCTAATATCGCCTAATATCCCCATATATCGCCTAGTATCCAATAATATCGCCTGATGTCCCCTAATATCGCCTGATGTCACTAATATCCCCTAATATCGCCTAATATCCCCATATATCGCCTGATATCCCCTAATATCGCCTAATATCCCCTAATATCGCCTAATATCCCCTAATATCGCCTGATGTCCCCTAATATCGCCTGATGTTCCCTAATATCCCCGAATATCGCCTAATATCCCCATTTATCGCCTGATATACCCTAATATCACCTAATATCGACTAATATCGCCTGATATCCCCTAATATCGCCTAATATCTAGCAATATCTTCCAATTGCCCTTATGGGCACAGCACTGCCATTGGAGATGATATTTCTTCTCAGTGTGCCATTTCAGATTATGCTTAAGTTTGTTTTCAATTTTTGCATCAGGGGTTAGTGATTTACTAGGAACGCAGACCCAGGCGTTTGGAGGCTAGTTCTGGAATCAATCCCTTTCATTACCCATCAAAGCGAGGCTGGCTTAACTGTGCTCAGCCAATCAGAGACCGCTTAACGCCAGCAACAAGGCTGACCGGCTTAAACTGTCGCTTTATACTGGAAAGCGGCTTATTTTATTAAGCGGCAGACATATATAACATTTTTATTATCTCAACTTAACTATATGTATTAAATTGTCATCGATATATATTGCATCATGGGGTCTAGCTTCCATATATCGGGCCTCGTGTGCCGAGTCAAACCAATGACTTATAAAATTGTTACTTGTCACTACCTAGCCTGGTGCTCGGCATTAATAGGATAGGGCAATGACTGGTCAGCTCAGTTTCAGGATAATGGGACTGAATGGGATATTGCGTCATGGTGCCAGTGGGATGATTTCCCAGTGGGGCAGCACTATAAATTCACCATTAGTGCACACTGTCACAAACAGTACCCATCGTGATATGACCATAGATGTTGCCAGGATGTTTGTTTGTTTTGTTTGTTTGTTGTTGTTTTAAGTCCCAGCAACATCTAAGGTCATATCAGGATGGGTACCGACTTGTAACAGTGTGCACTTGTGGTGACTTTATAGTTCTGCCCCACTGGAAGACCAGGCCACCAGCACCATGACCTGATATCACACTCAGTCACATTATCCTGACACTGAGCCAACCAGTCCTTGCCCTATCCTAATAATGCCAAGCGCCAGGATAGGTAGAAAAAAGTATAAATGTTTAAGTCATTGGTTTGACTCGACCAGGGTTCGAACCCACGATGTAAAACTTCAACAACCAACCAGCCTTCCATAGACACAGGTCTGCAAAATGTACCACCTGAGATGACACTTTCTGTTAAATTATTTAAATATCTGATGTTTTATAGCATTTTATTCCATCTGGTTTATTCCATCTGGTTTTATTCCATCTGGTTTTATCCCATCTGGTTTGATTGCGTCTGGTTTGATTGCATCTGGTTTGATTGCGTCTGGTTTGATTGCGTCTGGTTTTATTGCATCTGGTTTTATTGCATCTGGTTTTATTGCATCTGGTTTCATTCCATCTGGTTTGATTCCGTCTGGTTTGATTCCATCTGGTTTGATCCCATCTGGTTTGATTCCATCTGGTTTGATTCCATCTGGTTTGATTCCATCTGGTTTGATTCCATCTGGTTTGATTCCATCTGGTTTGATTCCATCTGGTTTGATTCCATCTGGTTTGATTCCATCTGGTTTGATTCCATCTGGTTTGATTCCATCTGGTTTTAATCCATCTGGTTTTATTCCATCTGGTTTTATTCCAATAGCGTTTGATTCCAGCAGTGTTTAATTCCAGCAGTGTTTAATTCCATCTGCGTCTCCCCTGAGAAACCCAAGCTAGGCCCTTGTGCATATTGCATGCTATTAATATCAACAATAATATCTAGCAATGGTTAATTACCATAGCTTAAGATATGTACCTGCTGGGTATGCAGGTATTGCAGGCATAGCAATACCTCAGGGAGTTTGACGCCCCTGCCCTGCAGAGTTGTAAACCACTGCCTTGTGGTACAGGTTCTTGACAGACCCGAAGGCTAAGGGAGCAAACCCTAAACAGAAAACCATGTCACTGTGGCAGCATTAAGGGCGGTTGATGTATGGAACTCCCAACATCTCCCGACCAGCCACTGCAGGGACAAATAGTTTTGCGCCTGTCTTGACATGTTCTTGCCGGTGTGAAACCTCTATTTGCTCCCCGAGAGAGTGCCGCTGGTAACTTGCAAAAGCCAGCAGCACTTCAACACTTTTGCAGGCAGCTTTCATGAAATGAAACCTGAAGCTGAGAGACATTTAGACCGACTCTTGGATGCAACTCTCACAGCAGAGAGCTAAATGGAGAGCGGCAGTCAAGTAATGAAAGCAGTCTTTGTCGCATCGCGACCGACAGCATGATGACAATGATGAAGATATGTATATTATGTATGTGATATAGAAATAGAAATTACAACAATTGCATTGAGGTCACCGATTGGGGCTCGGATGGTGGCGAAAATGGTTATAAAATTAAAATACCAGTACTCAGAATATTATCTAAATATGTGATGCATAATCATTTATGGAATATATAAATACCAATATATTTATTATGTAATTATCCTGTGTTGTTTCCTGCTGTTATCTACGTGTCCCTATCCTAGTGTCCATCTCTTTAATTGCTCTTATTTGTATCGTCTATTATATGCACTCGGTATTTGGGGTCCTTGGTGGGTGAGCGACCTGGGACGCGGGTAGGACTGCTCCTAAGCAGGCATCTTACAGTCCCTGCCCGCCAGGTGCTGCCCGCTGCCCTCCTCTTGACCCATTTCTCTGCTGATTTTGCTTTAGTAAATTATAACACCGGGTCTTTAGGGCCAGCCAAAGTGTATGACTAGACCCAACCCATGTCTTGTACCCTTCTCTATGGAATATATCAATAACAAAAAAGTTTGTTTTATTTAACGACGCCTCTAGAGCGCATTGACTTTTATCATCTGCTATTGGACATAAAAAATATGGTCATTCTGACATATTTATTTGGAGAAAACCCGGTGCTGCCACGTAGGCTACTCTTTCCGATAAGAGGCAATTGGTCTTTTATATGCACTTTCCCACAAACAGGACAGCACATGCCTTTGATGAACCAGTTGTGGACCATGGGTTGGAATGGAAAATAACACAAACTGCAAATGTGTCCACTGAGCAGGATCGCTCGAATGATCCACACCATCACAGGTGGAGAGTTTACCGCCTGAGCTACATCTTTCACCTTTATATTAATAACATGACATTTAATAATGTGAGGGGTCCCTCTTTCTCACTACCTCTATTCCAATTCTCTCTCCTTCCCTTTCTCCCTCCCTCTCTCCTCCTTCCTCTCTCCCTTCCTCATTCCCTCTCCTTCCCTTCCTCCCTATCTCTCCCCCTCCCACCCCCTCTCTCTCCCTTCTTCCCCATCTCTCTCCCTCCTTCTTTCCCTCAATTCCTCCGTCCTTCCCCTTCTCCCCCTTCCTCCCTCTCCCTCCCTCCCCCTTCCTCCCTCTGCCGAAGGTGTCCCTTCCTGTCTCTTTCTCGCCAATTGCACATTACTTTTAACAAACCTAATATAAAACCGCCCGTCTGCCTTTCCCTCTTTCACACCCTCCTTTCGTCCAGTTAAAGCTGCATAGTCCGATGAAATATCAAATTGTCAAAACCAAACCATTTATCTAGATTTGATTTTACATATCTAACTTAGATACTGATGCACTTATTAAGCATTTGTTTCTGCGTAGAAGGCAATACTGAGTCAATTTAATAACAGAACCTGCTAAACTGCAGAAGTCTATGGTGTCAGAGTTTTGGCTAGATAAAAGATTCACCTGGTACTTGTAGTACACGGGTGAAGGGCAACATAGTGTAAATACGGGCGAAAATAGGTTAGTATGGAACATGACCTAGAAACTTTGACTTCATGATCAAATGGCTACTCATATAGGCACAGAGTTGGTGGAATGGGAGAAAATGCAAAAAGACAAGATGGCGGCTGCAGAACGCCATCGATTTCACTTTTAAATCTTATTAAACTAGATATTATATTATATTTTTCAACTCAAAGGTAGCGGGCTATCAATAAGACATACGTAAAGAATAAATGTTGCTTCTTAGATTGTGAAATTAGGCTCTCAATTCGTTAACCCGCTTTTTCGACCATTTTTGAGTACCGGGTGAATCCTTTATCTAAGTTTTGGCAAGCTTGCCAAAACTAATTTTCCATGTTTGCATTCAAAATATCTCAAAAGTTTACCATTTAAAATAAAAGCAACTTTAAACAAATGTACAGTAGATACTAGTGATTGCTCTAATATATTTATCTCAGAAAAAATACCGAAATTCAAAACCATCAGACTATGCAACTCTAACACCAACAAAAAAAAAAAACCTCACCAAACCTACTCTACAATAGCCCGAGATTGAACACCCATTTAAAGAGAACACCGCCGGCCACAGGGGCCATGTTGACACAGCCCGCGTCCCGGCGCCAGAACCCCGCCCTCCGTGACGCAACTTCCGGTCGAGCAGACGACATTCAGACGGCGTTTAGACGCCGGCGCCGCCCCCTATCGGCACGGCGCAGAACTCTCGCCCGAAGCCACCTTTTTCTCGTGCATTCACGCGATAGTCTCGTTCTCGGTCCACCGGAAGCGGTCGCGGTCGGCTCAATTACTTCCGGGTCAAGATGAGAGGCACGGTGGGGGTCAAGCGGCCAACCTCTCTTCTCTTCCCCTCCCCTCCCTCCACACACACTTACCCACACATACACACACACTCATGCTGACACACACACACAGGCTCACACACACACTCACACTCATCACACACTCATGCACACACTACACTCACTACACACTCACACTAATGCTCACACACACACACTCACTACACACTCACACACTCATGTACACACACTCATGCACACACTCATGCTCACACACGCCCATGCTCACACACACTCACTACACACTCACGCACTGACACTCATGCTCACACACTCACTACACACTCACACACTCACTACACACTCACACACTCATGTACACGCACACTCATGCTCACACACACCCATGCTCACACACACTCACTACACACTCACGCACTGACACTCATGCTCACACACTCACTACACATTCACACACTTATGTACACACACTCATGCTCACATTCATGCTCACACACACTCTCACACACACTCATACACACACTCACACACACACACTCGCCCCTGCCGCTGCTGCCCGGATGTTGACACGTGACATCGATCGGACCAATCGGCGCGCCGCTTACATGGCACATGGCTCATCGATTATCCAATCCCCAGCGAGCTTGCCTGGATCGAGGCGGACCTGGAGTGTGGCTGGGTTGGGGGTGAGGTGGGGGTGTGGCTGGGGTGGTTGTGAGAGGGGGGTGGGGCTGGGGTGGGGGTGGAGAGGGGAGGAGAGGGGAAGAGAGAAATAGGAGGGTGGTGAGTGATAGATAGGGGGAGGGGGAAGGGGAGGGGGAAGGGTGGGTGAGGGTGGAAGTTAGGGTGGTGGTGGGGTGGAAGTTATGGTGGTGGTGGGGTGGAAGTAAGGGTGGGGTGGAGTGGGTGGGCGAGTAAAGCTAACATTCCTTACATGCGGTATGCGGTATGCGGCATGCGGTATGCGAATGGGAGGATTCCTTCTACGCGGTATGCGAACCTGTAACCCCACCACCACCACTACCATAGGTTTCCCCTCTGCACCCTTGTGTGTGACCGTTCCGTAATGCTCAGTCGACTCTCCTCGTCTAAAACTAATGGACAAGTGCGACTAACGTTTCTATTCGCATATCGTGTGCCGCATGCCGCATCGATCGCTACAGGGACCGATCGAGTTGCCGCATTCGCATTCGCATTCGCATTCGCATTCGGATGTAAGGAATCACGCCCATTGACTTAGATGCTTTCCGATTTTTTGCCGCATTCGCATACTGCATACCGCATGGAAGGAATCTTAGCTTTAGGGTGGAAGTTAGGGTGTGGATGGAAGTTAGGGTGGAAGTTAGGGTGGGAGTTAGGGTGGAGTTAGGGTGGAAGTTAGGGTGGGATTAGGGTGGAGTTAGGGTGGGAGTTAGGGTGGAAGTTAGGGTGGGAGGTTAGGGTGGGATAGGTGTTGGGGAGTTAGGGTGGAAGTTAGGGTGGGAGTTAGGGTGGAGTTAAGTGGGAGTTAGAGTGGAAGTTAGGGTGGAGTTAGGGTGGAAGTTTAGGGTGGAGTTAGGGTGGGAGTTAGGGGGGAGTTAGGGTTGGAGGTTGGTGGGAGTTAGGGGTGGGGGAGGTTTAGAGTGGGAAGTTAGGGTGGGAGTTAGGGTGGGAGTTAGGGTGGAAGTTAGGGTGGGAGTTAGGTGGGAGTTAGGGTGGGAGTTAGGGTGGGAGTTAGGGTGGGAGTTAGGGTGGGAGTTAGGGTGGGAGTTAGGGTGGGAGTTAGGGTGGGAATTAGGGTGGGATTAGGGTGGGAGTTAGGTGGGAGTTAGGGTGGGAGTTAGGGTGGGAGTTAGGGTGGGAGTTAGGTGGGAGTTAGGGTGGGAGTTAGGGTGGGAGTTAGAGTGGGGAGTTAGGGTGGGAGTTAGGGGGGGGGGTGGGAAAGTTGAGAGGGGGTGGGAGTTAGGGGGGAGTTAGGGTGGAGTTAGGGTGGAGTTAGGGTGGGAGTTAGGGTGGGAAGTTAGGGGTGGGAGTTAGGGTGGGAGTGTAGGTGGAAGTTAGGGTGGGAGTTAGGGTGGGAGTTAGAGTGGGAGTTATGGTGGGGGTGAGATAGAAGGGAGAACCGAAGGAGGGTGCAGAGAGAGAAGGGTGGAGAGAGGGAAGAGGATGGAGGAGGAAAATGAGGTGAAGAGGGGAGGAGAGGGGAGGAGAGTGGAGAGGAACAGGAGAGTGGAGAATGGGAAGAAGGATTGGAAAGGGGGGGGGGAGAGGGAGGGGAGGGGAAGTGGGGGGAAGGGGTAGAGATTGGGAGGAGGAGGGAGGAGGGATGAGGGCAGAGGTGTAGAATTGCGGAGTCCGGATGATAGGTGGAGAGGGGGAGAGGGTAGGAGAGAGTGGATATGGAGGTGGGGGAGGGTGGTGAGGGGGGAGGGGAGATTGAGGTGGAAGAGGAGGGTGGGTGGGGGTGGGAGATGGGCGGTGGGTTGGGGAAGGCGGATATGGCCAGGAAGTGGTGTGATTTAGAAGGTAGGGGAGGGAGAGAGGGAGGGTGGAGGGAGGGTGACTGTAAATAGGGGGAGCTTTAATGTGTCGTCTGCTCTGTCTAAGCAGTGATACTTTCTTCAAAGGAACGCTCCTCCACGACGACCTTCCTTTCATTCAAGGTCAACTATTTTCCTGCCCTTAGAAGTAGAAAAAAAAACACACACCAAAGAACCCCACCAAAATGTCGTCTGCTAAACATACACATAAATATTGGACGTTTCAACTACTGCTTCGCTTAGCATGGAAGGTTTTCCTTTTACAGGCTCAATTTTCTCTGTGGATTGCGGGTGCTGGGGGGGGGGGTGGAAAGGGGGGGGGGGGAGCATGGTTCACATACGACTGTGGTTTCATAAATGGGTCACGTGGGGTAAAATATGAGCACATGATCGCTTCATGAGGGTCATTCCGATAACTGTCAGGGGGCGCTGATGTTGTGTGAATTCGCGCCAATTTGTGCGCAAAGAGAGATATGTGTTGCAGGCCCAGCTGGTGGGGATATATGGGGCATGCGCAGTCTGATGGGATATATCAGTTATAAGGCATGCGCAGTCTGAAGGGATATATGGGGCATGCACAGTCAGAAGGGATATATGGGGCAAGCGCAGTCAGAAGGGATACATGGGGCAAGCGCAGTCAGAAGGGATATATGGGGCATGCACAGTCAGATGGGATATATGGGGCATGTACAGTCAGATGGGATATATGGGGCATGTCAGTCAGATGGGATATATGGGGCATGCACAGTCAGAAGGGATATATGGGGCATGTGCAGTCAGAAGGGATATATGGGGCATGCACAGTCAGAAGGGATATATGGGGCATGCACAGGTAGAAGGGATATATGGGGCATGCGCAGTTAGAAGAGATACATGGGGCATGCAAAGTAAGAAGAGATATATGGGGGATGCAAAGTAAGAAGAGATATATGGGGAATGCAAAGTAAGAAGAGATATATGAGGCATGCATATAAGAAGAGATATATGGTGCATGCAAAGTAAGAAGAGATATATGGGGCATGCAAAGTAAGAAGAGATATATGGGGAATGCAAAGTAAGAAGAGATATATGGGGAATGCAAAGTAAGAAGAGATATATGAGGCATGCATATAAGAAGAGATATATGGTGCATGCAAGGTAAGAAGAGATATATGGAGCATGCAGAGTAAGAAGAGATATATGGGGAATGCAAAGTAAGAAGAGATATATGGGACATGCATAGTAAGTACAGATATATGGGGCATGCATAGTAAGTAGAGATATATGGGGCATGCATAATAAGAAGAGATATATTGGGTATGCAAAGTAAGAAGAGATATATGGGGCATGCATAGTAAGTAGAGATATATGGGGAATGAAAAGTAAGCAGAGATATATGGGACATGCAAAGTAAGGAAAGCCATGAAGCATGCAATGCTGACGGGATATGTGTAATCAGAAGAGCTATATGTGGCATGAACAACAAGATGAGATATATGAGGTATGCACAGTCGAGACACCTACAAAAGATTCAGAGTCTGAAGAGATATATGGAAAAGCAAAGTATGCAGATATATGAAACATGCACAGTCTAAATAGATGTACGAAAGAAGCAGAGTTGAAAGAGATGTATGGAACATGTATCGTCTGATATACAGATATACAGTCGAAAGGGATATATGAAATGTACATTTTGAAAGGAATATATGAAACATGCAGTCTGAAGAGATATATGAAACACATACAGTCGAAAGAGATGTATGAAACGCACACATGACCCCGAATAGCCGATGTTTATTTACTTTTCGTGCTAAAACAAAAATGAACCGCACAATTTGATTGGTTGATTGAAGTCAGTGCACACTGTCACAAGCTGGGACCGGTCCTGATATGACATGGCTTTAGATGTTGCCAGGATTTAAAACCCCAACAACCAACATCAAAGGCTAGGTAGGTAGTGGAACTCATATATAAAATATGTTCTACAGATGTAAAATTACAAGCAGACAAACAAAGCAAAACTATGTTCAAATTTGTTTGTTGGGGTTTTTCGCCCTAGCAACATCCATGGTCATATATCAGGACGGGGACCTGTTCAAGTAGTTAGAGCCCACTCGATTGTTTTCTTTTGAGATGCTCTGTCTTAATGAGCTATTTATAGACTTCATAATTAAGATTACTAATTGTAGCACAAATGATATCCGGTGGCTTCGGTTAATTATGAGGTAATTTGCATAAAGTGAAACCTCAGTTATCTGGTCTGCTGTGAGACTTACCAATTAGTGAAGGAATATTAAAGAGGGGTAGGGAAGGGGGACGGGGGGTGGGGGGTAATTACCCCGGGCTAGACAGTGCCGATGTACTGATTGTCTGGGTTTGTTTGTTTTTTAATAAAAACAAAAAAGAGGCAAGATTGGAAAAGTTATTTTCTTCATAACAGTGGAAATGTTCCTAATGTGACGTATCGTTAAAACTATTAAAAGACGAAAGAAGGGCACACTGTAGGATTGCTTCAATTTAAGGGCCTCCCTCAGTTTATTTTAACCAGGAGTGAGAAATGAATCAGTTCAAAATTTAAACAAATTTCTTTCATTTGTTGGGGGGGTCAGACAAATATAAATTCGGCAGTGCCTTTACTTAACATAGCGCCGGGCACGGTAGATAAAAGATTCACCCGGTACTTTTGGTACACGGGTGAACGACAACGTAGTGTAAATACGGGCGAAAATAGCTTTATTATAGAACAGGAAGTAGAATGCCTGCCTCCAGTATCAAATGGATACTTATATAGGCACAGAGTTGGTGAAATGGGAGAGAATGCAAAAAGAAAAGATGGCGGCCATAGAACGCCGTCGATTTCAATTATAAATCTGATTAAACTAGATGTTTTATTATATTTTTCAACTCAAAGGTAGCGGGTAAATATAAAAACATACATAAAGAATATATTTTGCTTCTTAAATTAAGACATTATTCACTCAATTAATTTCCCCAGCATGTCGAAATTCTTTGCCAGCTTTTCTAATGGGTTGGTTTTCACCCCTGTACTGTCAGTACGGGGTGAATCTTTTATCTACGAGCACGAATGGGTAGAGCGAATGGGTAGAGCCGAATGGGTAGAGCGTAGGCCTCGCATGCGGGAGATCGGGAGTTCAATTCCTGGTCGAGTCAAACCAATGACTTATAAAATTGCAATTTGTCGCTTCCTAGCTTGGGACTCAGCATTAATAGGATAGGGCAAGGACTGGTTGACTAATTGTCGAGATAATGTGACTTAGTGGAATATGGGGTCATGGTGCAGGCCGTCTGATTTATCAGTGGGGCAGCACTATAAAGTTTCATGAGTGCAAACTGTCACAAGTCGGTACATGACCTTAGATGTTGACAGGACGTAAAACTCCAACCAATCTTAACATAGCTTGTTGTTTGTTGGGGTTCAACATCCTAGCAGTATCTAAGGTCATATCAGGACCGGTATTGACTTGTGACAGTGCGCACTCATGGTGCGAAGATCCGGGGAGGGGTTGAATCCCGGCCGAGTTAAACCAACCTCTTACAACATAGTCGGTTTCCACCACCTACCTATCTCACCCTCTGATTGGTTGTTGGAGTCTTACATCCTGGCAACATCTAAGGTCATATCAGGATGAGTACGAACATGTAACAATGCACACTCATGGTGACTTCACAGTGCTGCCCCACTGGGAGATCAGGCCATCAGCACCATGACCTGATATCCCACTCGGTCACATTATCCTGATACTGATCCAACCAGTCCTTCTTTCCCTATCCTATTCATGCCACGCACCTGACAAGGAAGCGACAAGTGTGGATTTTTTAAAGTCATTGGATCGACTCGACCAGAGTCCGAACACATGGGTTTGAACCCCACGATCGACCAAATCACGAGACGAATGCTCAACTCATTCGGTCATCCCGACTGGTGACCCTCTGATGAGAGTGTCAAAGACACACATGATGGGTAGCATCTCACTGTGCATGATTGGTGATAAAGGTCTATCCATTGGTTTAAGGTTTTGATAAAATAGATATGAACCAATTTTTCACCTTGAATAAAAGAGAAGGCAGTCGGGGGCCATACTCTCAAACTAGTAAAACCCAGAGCCATTTCAAAGTTAAGGCAACACAGTTTCTCAAACAGGATCATAAATATATGGAACAGTCTCCCACAAAATGTTATTGATGCCGAGTCAATAAATTCATTCAAGAACAGATTAGAAAAAGCATGGGCTGATGATCCAGGGAAATTTGACTCCTTATTCACCACATGCTACTAAGTATTCCTTGTGTTGCATATTTACTTGCACTCAAGCAAAAATGAGAGACAAATAAGTGTTCACACTTCCTGTCTACCATTCGCTATTTGCTTATTTCGCATACTGGCTTTACTGTGGCTTTTTTGTAATTGCATGTGTGTGTGTGTGTGTGTGGATTCGTGTTGCTGTGTTGTTGCAATGAGTGTGTGTGCGCGGGGGGTCGGGGGGGGGGGGTACTGACCTTTAGTAGAACTCTCCGGCAACAGAGGGCAGAATGGAGTGCGTCGATACTACGTGACAATATGGCGGATACAACGCCCCTCACTTCACTTTTAATGGTGCGTCTACACGGTTGTCGGTAAAAGCTTTTAGCGCTGCAGTTCAACAACTAGACCCGACACTATTTATCCACACTCTCATTCCAGCTGCCCTGAACCGAAACCACGCTAACCCATGTGTTGTCTGGTCGGTTGTTGGAGTCCTAGCAACATCTAAGGTCATATCTGGATGCCTTGTGGTACAGGTTCTTGATAGAACCAAATGCTAAGGGAGCAAACCCTAACAGAAAACAATGTTACCATGGCAGCATTAAGGGCAGTTGATGTATGGAACTCCCAACATCTCCCGACCAGTCATTGCAGGGACAAATAGTTTGCGCCCGTCTTGACGTGTTCTTGCCAGTGTGAGACCTCTGTTTGCTTCCCGTAATTTGCAAAAGCCAGCAGCACTTCAACACTTTGCAAGCAGCTTTTATGAAATGTACAACCACACGAAGCGGCTGTTAAGTAATGAAAGCAGTCTTTGTCGCATTGCGACTGACAGCATGATGATGATGGATTAAGTGATGCGAACGTTCCTTCAAGCGCTAGGTTGTACCGCGGTGTATTCCACCACGGTTAGAATAGAACAGAAGTGCCCAGTCACTGCCCAGCAGGGTTGCATGTAGCCTCCCACTGGGGGCAGCACTATAAAGTCACCATGAGTGCACACTGTCACAATACGGTACCCATCCTGATATGACCTTAAATGTTGCAAGGATGTAAACATTCCAACAACCAACATCAAAGGCTAGGTTGGTAGTGGAACTCCTTTATATCAAACCTTTTCAACAGATCATGCTGCACAGGGAGATGCTACTCACAACATTAGTTCTTGCCACTGCCACCAGAGGGCGGGCTGGTGGAGAAAATCCTAGAAGACCTTTTCCAAAGAATATGCCGCACAGTGAGTTACTACCCACAACATTAGTTCTTAGCCGTTCCACCAGAGGGCGGGTGGCGGAAATCCTAGAAGACCTTTTCCCACAGAATTTGGTGCACAGTGAGTTCCTACTCACAACTGTAGTTCTTAGCACTTCCAGCATAGGGTTGGTGGTGGAAATCATCTATAACTGGGTAGCGGACTGTTTTTTCTATGCATTGCCACAACGTGTGTCTGTCGCATGGGGCAATTAGATTGGACAATTTAAAAAGCCCTTTCACTATGCCCTATGCTATCATTGTCTGCATTACTTTTCTATGCAATCCATATTTCATTGTATGTGTAGATCACTAGATGCAGGTGTGTGCGTGTGTGTGTGTGTGTGTATGTGGGTGTGTGTGTGTGTAGGGATGGCTGTGTGTTGGGCTATAGTGGCTATAGATCTGTCTGGCATTAGTGTGTACAAATGCCGCCAGGAGTGTTAGAGAAAATACGTTGAAGGCCTTCAAAATGGGAATATTAATTTAATCTTCGCGGATTAAATTAAATCTAAAGCCACATAGTTCGATGAAGCAACACATTTTCAAAACCAAAACAATGGTCTGGAATTGATTCGACATATCTAACTTAGATACTGATGCATGTATTAAGCATTTGTTGCCACATAGCAGGGAATACTGAGGCAATTTAATAGAACCTGTTACTGCTAAAGCCTATGGTGTCAGGGTTTTGGCAAGTTTGCCAAAACTAATTTGCCATGTTTGCACTTCAAATATCTCAAAAACATAACTGTTTAAAATAAACAGGACTTGAAGCTAAAGTAAGGTCGATTATAACAGTCACGTTAATCAAAGACCCTATAATACTAAGATGGCTCACTCCCTATCTCTCCCATGGTAATGTAAGTTTTGCAGTGCCACCTTGTGGTGGGTTTGATCAGCGCGGCTGCTGGTTGGTGTTTCACATGTAAACACATACAATTATATTATACATGAGATAGGTAAGCATGAATACACATCAATATGAAATTGTTATGAACAAATACACATCATCATCAGGATCATCATCATCATCACCATCATCACACATCTTTCACATTCATGTCTGTACATTTATACATATAATATAGCAACTGTTTAACCAAGAGGACAGCCAGCGCACCAAGTGGTGGGTTTGATCATTTTGATTACGCAGTACAGGCTGAGTGAGCCATCTTAGTATTATAGGGTCTTTGGGTTAATATATTTATCTCAGAAAAATTACAGAAACTCAACACCATCGGACTATGCAACTTTAATTATCACTATCGTAACATGGAAACCAAATATATGGTGCCCAGTTTCAAAGAATGTCCCTACTTTTGTTTTAAACTAAATTAAATATATAATTAATGAGAGCATTTAAGCAATTTAAAGGACTTATATCTGAGGTGCAATGCGTGCAATTGCTATTGTCGTGGGGGTGATGAAAATGGGAAATACTGCGCCTAGAGCGGGACTCGAACCCACGTCTCTTTGCATTCCGGGCCAGTGTGCTAACCATTACACCACCTAGGCTCCCTGATATCAACACACTCCCCACGCCTACCTGTCTATGTGGTTACTTGCCTGAGAGGTCAGTGCAGACCACTACACTCGTCCCCCTGGAATTGTAAGTCTTGTAATGCTTACAATTACATACATACAGGCAATGCACTAACACATACATACACAGGGTAGGTTCAACAACCATACAGCGCAAAGCTTGTACAGGATCCTGATCACGGCAACCAGTGTCGTGGGGGTGATGAAAATGGGAAATACTGCGCCTAGAGCGGGACTCGAACCCACATCTCTTTGCATTCCGGGCCAGTGTGCTAACCATTACACCACCTAGGCTCCCTGATATCAATACACTCCCCACGCCTACCTGTCTATGTGGTTACTTGCCTGAGAGGTCAGTGCAGACCACTACACTATGCTTTACTGACCACGCCAGGCAACGAGACTCAGACGCCAGTCAGCGAGAGTAGATTGATTGCATCAGTGAACCTAGGTGGTTCAATTATTAGGATGCTCAACATGAAATGGCTAAAATGCGCGACTGACTCCCCTTCAATGTATGGTGTCCCATATGTTTGCAACATCCGCTTGACAGGTTCCATTTATGACGAAAATTCGAACATCATCACTAACCTTCGCAGTCACTTCTGCTCAGCGACTCCACGTAAGCGACAGAAAAGCTTGCGTGTCATCGATAGTTGTCTGAAAAATCAATAAATAATTCATTCTAATTAAACACATTTCTTTTTAGAATCGATTAATTGTCAGATCCTACTCCCCCCGCCCCTCCCACTCACCTCCCACTCACCTCCATCAGCCATTCTTGCTTCTCTTTTATTTGATATTTTATTGTGATTTAATTTTGTGTGTGACAATGACTGTTCTTTAGGACATTGAACAGCACACTGGGTGTCACATATCGAAGCATCAATCATTCAAATGTGTCATTCATTATTCGCTGCTATGGATGTGCGGAAGTTTGAAAATTAGCCAAAACCTTGATTATCTTGTTAAAAGCTGATTACGCGTTGTTCCCAGATGCAACGCATATTTTAGGCATAAGATGTTGCAAAGATATGGGACACCACACCGAGCCCAGGACTCAAGCCGGACTTTTCTAGTATTTTGCAGTGAGCGTCCTGACTATTAGACTGCCTAGGTTCCCTAATCCAATCATCTGATCCATGTCTGACTGTCTGTCTGGGCACATTGCCTGGTGATGTGAGTGCAACCTGATACACAAGGTTTCCCCAATATAAAGGTACAGTGCAGTAAAGTTGCAAAGTCTGATGGTTTTGAGTTTCTGTCATTTTGTTAGCTATATATATTAAAGTTACATAGTCCGATGGCTTTGAGTTTCTATCATTTTCTGAGATAAATACATTAAATTGATCATTATAAGCTACGTTACTTTAGGTTGAAGTAACTTTTAGTTTAAATGGCTAACTTTGGAGATATTTGAAGTGACAACATGCCAAATTAATTTTGGCAAGCACGCCAAAACTCTGATGCCATAGGTTTATGCAGTAACGGGTTCTATTAAATTGACTCCCCAGTCCCTTCTATGTGACAACAAATACTTATTAAATATGTAGAATCAAATCTAGGTAAGTGTTTTGGTTTTGAAAAGTTGATGCTTCATCGGACTATGCAACATTAAATTGATTGTTATCATCGACCTTACTTTAGTTTGAATTAACTTTTAAGATATTTGAAGTTGTAAACATGCAACATTAGTTTCGGCATGCATGCCAAACTCTGACACGCGTTGTCGATGCGCGCCGGCGTTCATCGCCGACCGTCGACGTCCATGAACGTGTACCGACGTGTACCGACGCTCGCATAACGCTTCTCGACGTCTCCCGACGTTTCGCCAAAAACGAACACACGTCGACGCGCGTTGGAGAGAAGCGTCGTAGTGTAATATTATATATATGGTGCAGTCACACTACGACGTGTTTTCCGGCGTGCCGCCAATGCGCAAAATATTTGCTAGCACGCAACGGATTTCGACGTGTTGTTAACGCGTCCGTAACGTCCCCTCCAACCCGTCGGCGCGCGTCGGGGCGCGTCGAAAGTTTTGTGCAAGCACAAAACAATCAGCGCGAGCCAGCGGGCGCCGACGTGTTGGAGGGGACGTTATGGATCAGTCACACTACGACGTGTTGCATCAACGTTGGACAACGCGTGGGAACGCGTTGGGTTTTTGGGCGAAACGGCGGAACGCGTTACTGGCGCGTTAGAAACACGTTACGGGTGCGTCGGTACACGTCGGTACATGTAGATTTTGATACAAAACGTCGGCGCGCGTCGGGCAGCGCCGAAAGTTTTGTGCTTGCACAAAACTTTCGGCGCTGGCCGACGCGCGCCAATGGGTTGGCTAGCGCGTTACGGGCACGTTTTCAGGACATCGATACGCGTTACTAGCAATGTGCCGACAACGCGCCTGTAACGCGTCAACAACGCATTGATAACACACTTGGAACCCGTCGACTTCTTGGGAACCCGCTGATAACACGGCGATAAGACGTTGATAACACGCGCCCAAGACGCCATCTGCGACTGACGCGCCGGCGACACGCCGATAACACGTTGATAACACGTCGATAAGACGCTAGCAGCCGTGGGAATGCGGCTCAACTTTTGAGAAATTGGGTCAAGCGGCGGGGTTTCCTGCGCGCAACACGCTGGCAGCGCGCCAATAACACGCGAGCAACGCGCTGGCAACACGCTGCGATGTTTCGACTTTTCGCAAAACCCGCCGAAAAGTTTGACGTTTCTCGAAGCGTTGAATATATTTAAGCGCGTTGCAGGCACGCCGCAATACACGTCGTAGTGTGACTGCTCCACGGACGCGTTGCTATCAGTGTACGTGTACCGACGCGCCGGTAACGCGCCGGTAACGCGCCGGTAACGCGCCGGTAACGGGCCGGACGTGTACCGACGGTTCGCCCAAAAATCTAACACGTTGGCACGCGTTGTCCAACGTTGGTCCAACACGTCGTAGTGTGACTGCCCCAACGTGCCAGCAACGTGCCTCCACCTCGCTTCTAACGCGCCCGTAACGCGCGACCCAACACGTTGACGTGTGTTGTGGCTCGTCGAAAGTTTTGTGCATGCACAAAACCTTGAACGCGGCCCGACGCGCGCCAACGTGTGGGTGCAGACGTTGCTGTCACTCAAAGTGTACCGACGTGTACCAGTAACGCGACGCGCCAGTAACGCGTTCGTCACGCGCCGGTAACGCGTCCCGATGCGTGCCGACGTTTCGCCCAAAAAGGCGACACAAAAAAAATCAGCAAGCGTCGATGCGCGTTGGTGAGAAACATCGTAATGTGACAGCACCATAATTACAGTGAAATATGTTCAAACTCATGCGTTTGGCAGTGTAATGTAGTTTTTTTAAACGGCAAATTATGTTTTTTCCTCCAATTATCGTAACCATTACATCTCTCACAGGACGTGGTGGCCGAATCGGTAGCGCGCAGGCCTCCTATATGGAAGGTCGGAAGTTCAATTCCCGGTCGAGTCAAACCAATGACTTCCAAAATTGATACTTGTCGCTTCTTAGCCAGGCGCTCAGCATTATTAGGATAGGGCAAGAACTGGTTGGCTCAGTGTCAGGATAATGTGACTGAGTGGGATATGAGGTCATGGTACTGGCAGCCGTGAGTGTGCACTGTCACAAGTTGGTTGGCTACGTGTCCTGATATAACCTTAGATGTTGCCAGGACGTAAAACTCCAACAACCAACTAATCGTAGCCAAGACATGTTCCACAGTAGTTCTCCATGTGCAACTAACAAGGTTTTGTTTGTTTGTTGTTGTTTTACGTCTTAGCAACATCTAAGGTCATATCAGGATGGGTACCGACTTGTGACAGTGCGCACTCATGGCGACTTTATAGTGCTGTCACACTGGGAAACCAGGCCGCCGGCACCATGCCCTGGTATCCCACTCAGTCACATTATCCTGACACTGAGCACACCAGTCCTTGCCCTGTCCTAATAATGCCGAGCGCCTGGCTAGGAAGCGACAAGTATCAATTTTAAAGTCATTGGTTTGACTCGACCGGGACTCGAACCCACGACCCCACGATCTACCTGCACTAACAAGGTTGATTGGTCTGTGGCTAGCTTGGTTCCCCACTACAGTCGCATATGCTTTCGGCTTGGCACAGAACATTACGTCATCAGGACCAGTGTACCTGTTCCTCCAGGCGTGCGCTACTGCGCGGCTGAGCCATCAAGGTGTTAACCCCAGAAGCCATCAAGGCATTAAGCATATATTACACATACCAATCCCAGCATCTAATTCTTTATCGATATTTATATTCCCTAAACATATGTGATTCAAATAAAACTTTCAAAGTGAGATGCCAGCACATAATTATTGCACAATATAACAACAATTGATGGTTTGTAAGAAAAGCTTGTTTGCCACTATACAGACAAAGAAACTTATTTATTTTGGCCACATCATTTGTCAGAGTTCAATATACCGTACATTGTTGGAAGGGAAGGTGAATGGCAGCAGAGGGAGAGGGAGACCAAGAACATCATGGTTTACAAATATTTCACAGTGGACAGGCTTGAATTATTCACAGTCTATCAGAACAGCACACCATCGGGACAAGTGGAGAACCATTGCATCCAACCCTCGACTAGAGGACGGAACTATTGATTGATTGATGGTTTGTGAGCTTAAAGTTGCATAGTCCGATGCTTTTGAGTTTCTGCCATTTTCGTTGTCATTGATTTTATTTCAGTTGGAAGTCAATTTTATTTTTAATGGCTAATTTTGGAGATATTTGACGTCAAAACATGCCAAATTAATTTTGGCAAGCAATGCCAAAACTCTGGCACCATAGACTTCAGTAGTAACAGGCTCTATTAAATTGACTTATTACGCAGTAACGAATGCTTACTAAGTCCACTAGTATCTAAGTTGAATATGTAGCATCAAATCTTGATAAGTTTTTCGCTTTTGAAAATTTGATATTTTCATCGGATTATGCAAATTTAACACTTTGACGAAACTACTGCAGAGTAGCGCATGCATGGAGGAATACTTGTAGTACTGGTCCCGGTGACGTCATGCTTTGTGCCAATGAAGGAGTTACCCATTCCTGCAATATATTGAGTTTTTTTTATTTGTTTGTTGTTGTTTTACTTCCCAGCAACATCTAAGGTCATATCAGGATGGGATATTGAGTGACTATGCTGTCTGGTATGCAGGCATTGCAGGTATAGCAATACCTCAGGGAGTTTGACACCCCTGCCCTGCAGAGTTGTAAACCACTGCCTTGTGGTACAGGTTCTTGACTGAACCGAAAGCTAAGGGAGCAAACCCTAAACAGAAAACCATGTCACTGTGGCAGCACTAAGGGCGGTTGGTGTATGGAACTCCCAACATCTCCCGACCAGACACTGCAGGGAGAAATAGTTTTGCGCCTGTCTTGACATGTTCTTGCCGGTGTGAAACTTCTATTTGTTCCCCGAGAGAGTGCCGCTGGTAACTTGCAAAAGCCAGCAGCACTTCAACACTTTTGCAGGCAGCTTTCATAAAATGTACAGAGAGCTAAATGGAGAGTGGCAGTCAACAGGTCAAGTAATGAAAGCAGTCTTTGTCGCATCGCGACCGACAGCATGATGATGCTGTACACTATGCAGCACAGGCTGCTCCCCACTTGTATTGTTGCAGGGTGGGGTGTGCTGCACTCAATGCAGCACACCCCGCTCTCTCATCACCATGTGTTTCCCAAATGTGATCGCTTCAACGGCATTAGTGTACACTGCACTTTGGATTTGTTTAGCTACGCGACTAGAAGTGCAGAAGAATGATGAAGACTCATTCCTGCGCTATGTTGAGTACCTATGCTGTACACTATACATCATTGGCTGCTCCCCCACTTTTAATGTTCAGAATGCAGCACATTCCACTTCTGCAGTACCATGTACAAACCAAATATGATCGTTTCAATGGCTGGAAGACCAGTGCCTCAGCGCTGACAAAATAGGTGGTCAGGATCAATGAAATATTTACGCCATAAAAAGGACTGTTTCAATCAGGTTTAATAAGCGCCTGCTTTTTTAGGCTTGTTGCACATGGCTACGCATGTGTTATCAGTGAGACTGACTTAAGCATGTCTGCATCACTACAAAAAGCTTCTTTTATTTAACGACGCCTCTAGAGCGCATTGATTTATATCATCGGCTATTCAACATCGAACATATGGTCATTCTGACATATTTCTTTGGAGAAAACCGGCTGCCGCCATATAGGCTACTCTTTCCGATGAGCAGCAAGGGGTCTTTTATATGCACTTTCCCACCACTGACAGGACAGCACATACCACCGCCTTTGATGAACCAGTTGTGGACCACTGGTTGGAACGGAAAATAACCCAAACTCCAAATGGGTCTACTCGACAGGATCGATCGGATGATCGACACCTTCACATGTGGACACTCTACCGCCTGAGCCACGTCCCGCTACCCAGTTACACATGGCTGTGAGACTGACGTAATCATGTCTACATCGCTACAGATACTAGGGCAGATACGTCACCTGTCCACTGATAAGGATCATGTTCCAGCCTTCCCTGCAATCCAGCTTTATCTGTATTTCCGATTTAATCAGAGATAAGTGGATATTTTAACAGTAAACTAAGAGCTAGGAGATCTCAAGGGACATTAGACAGTGAAGTTCAATGGCGAATCCTATTAGGTATGGTATATATATATGAGACTGTCTCAAAAGGTGATAAGTAATACGGCACACAACTTTGGCCATTGTAACGATCAACATACTATCTGCTTTTGCATTTGCTCAGGATAAACTGATTTGTTTTTTACATGGTGTTTCATAATCGCAATAGAATACATATTGATTTGAAGCAAATGTCCTTGTGTTGTCAGTGTAACTTATTTGTTTTTTACATGGTTTTTCATAATCTCAATAGAATAGATATTGATTTGAAGCAAATGTCCTTGTGTTGTCAGTGTAACTGTTTCTGTGCTGTTTTGTGTGAATTGTTACGCGGCCAAAAACTAAATTAGTTATCACCTTTTGAGACAGGTATATATATATATATATATATATATATATATATATTATATATTTATATATATTATATTAATATTATATATATATAAATATATATATGAGTGTGTTTGTTGTGTATGTATGTAATTGTAGCATTAAAGATTAATTGGGGGAGTGTAGTGGTCTGCACTGACCTCTCAGGCAAGTAACCACATAGACAGGTAGGCGTGGGGAGTGTATTGATATCAGGGAGCCTAGGTGGTGTAATGGTTAGCACACTGGCCCGGAATGCAAAGAGATGTGGGTTCGAGTCCCGCTCTAGGCGCAGTATTTCCCATTTTCATCACCCCCATGACATATATATAGCTAGTATATAAAAATACGAGTAAAAATCATCGGTATGACTATGAGGTTTTCTTCTTCTTCTTCTTCTTATTATTATTATCATTTCACTTTATAATATATTTAAGGTCCAATAACGGACGACTGTTGATTAACTGTGGCCTGCTGGCCTACGGTGGCGCGCCACCGGCAGTTCTTGCTACATATGCTCACTCACGGTAGTGACCACTTGATGCGTACGTAATAGATATATAGATATATAGTTCTATGTATATATGTAGTATATATGTATATATTTATATATATACATGTAGGTGCAAGATTCCCTTTGGTTGCATCATCCCAACAACATGGGTGCCGTGACCAGGATCCTGTAGAAGTTATGCACTCTGTGGTCGGTGAACTTACCTTCTCTATACATACATACATACATACGTACATACATACATACGTACATACATACATATGTATATATACATACATACATACATATATTTATTTAAGTGCATTAGTTGCATATGTGTAATCAATCATAAGCATTAAATGAATTGGCAATGTAAACCACTTACAATGATTTTTTTTCTACATTAGTTGAGTAAAAAGGTATGCTTTCAATCGTGAACAATAGGTCTTCCTCCTTCCACTGCTCCTTGCCCTGTCTAATTTATGCCAAGTACACACCTACCGTATACGATTCGCGCACTAAAACTCACGAGTCGACCCGACCCGCTTAAAACTGAAAACGGGCCGATTCATTTTTCGAATCGCGAATCGCAATCGTAATCGGCCCGTTTTAGCCCTAAAACTAAGTTTTTAGTCACGAATCGCAATCGCTAGGTGTGCACGGGGAGCGCACACCTAGCGATTTTTGTGCGTGAAACGGGCAGTTTTAGATCGTAAACGGTAGGTAGGTGCGGATAAACGGTAGGTGTGTACCTGGCATTAGTAATGCCCAGTGTCACTTTAAGTAGTGACACGTATACATTTTTTAATCATTGATTTGACTCGCCCAGTATTTTGACTCGGCCAGAGTACGAACCCGTGGGTTCGAATCCTACAACATACCAAACCAGGCGCTCAACTCGTTCGGCCATCCCGCCAGGTGGGATGACTCCAATAGAATAAGCTGAGTGATCTGCACTGATGTCTCACTCTCAGTCAAGAATCCACATGGACTTGTAGCAGTGGAGAGAGTGATTACATCAGGAAGTCGAGAGAGTCTAATGGCCCAGTCAGGCCTTACCGGATTGAGCAACGGACATAAACCGGACAAAGAATTTTCTAGTCCAATGGTGTCCGGTATCAAAATGGACCCAAATGTGTCGAAATATTGCGCTTTCAACGGACAAGGAACGGTCAACCGACGGGCGAAAACCGAATGTCAAATGGACTGACCGGACACCAACCGGACAACAACCGGACACCAACTGGACACCTACCAGACTGATCACGGACACGCCAAAAAAAGATTAAAAAAACGACGGACCGAATTCCTACAGCACCGTCAACGGACTCTTCAGGTTACAAACCGGACACCTGGGTAACGGACATGAACCGGACAAAACAGGCAAAATGGACGTAAACCGGACACCAACTGTACACGTTTGTCCGGTGGTATCCGGTACAAGTTTTGAACATGTTCAAAACTTGTACCAGATACCGCCGGACACCACCGGAGATAGGACGGACACGCTGGATGGGTACCGTATATAAACCGTGCAGTGCCGTATTTCACCGGACAGTGTCCGGTTTCTGTCCGTTTCCTCAGTCCGGTGAGGTCTGACTGGAGCGTTATGGTTAGTATCCAACCCCAGAAGTGTAGGTTCGAAAATGTGTTCTAGGTGAAATGTTCCCTGTGTTTGAATCACTCTCAGAACACTAATAATATTGTCATGGGGGTGATGAAAATGGGAAATATTGCGCCTAGAGCGGGACTCGAACCCACATCTCTTTGCATTCCGGGCCAGTGTGCTAACCATTACACCACCTAGGCTCCCTGATATCAACACACTCCCCACGCCTACCTGTCTATGTGGTTACTTGCCTGAGAGGTCAGTGCAGACCACTACACTCGTCCCCCTGGAATTGTAAGACTTGTAATGCTTACAATTACATACATACAGGCAATGCTCTAACACATCATACACAGGGTAGGTTCAACAACCATACAGCGCAAAGCTTGTACAGGATCCTGATCACGGCAACCAGTGTCATGGGGGTGATGAAAATGGGAAATATTGCGCCTAGAGCGGGACTCGAACCCACATCTCCCTGCATTCCGGGCCAGTGTGCTAACCATTACACCACCTAGGCTCCCTGATATCAACACACTCCCCACGCCGACCTGTCTATGCGGCTCCTTGCCTGAGAGGTCAGTGCAGACCACTACAATATCAAGCTCAAGTCTAATAGCAACCTATATTAATAAGGCATTTGCTCAGTGTCGGGATAATGTGACTGAGTGGGATATCGGGTCATGGTGCTGGGGGCCTGATTTCCCAGTGGGACAGCACTATAAAGTCACCATGAGTGCACACTGTCACAAATTGGTACCAAAGACCCTATAATACTAAGACGGCTCACTCAGCCTGTACTGTGTAATCAAAATGATCAAACCCACCACTTGGTGCACTGGCTGTTCTCTTGGTTAAACAGTTGCTATATTATATGTATAAATGTATATATGAATGTGAAAGATATGTGATGAAGGCAATGATGCTGATGCTGATGATGATGTGTATTTGTTCATAGCAATTTCATGTTGATGTGTATTCATACTTACCTATCTCATGTATAATATAATTGTATGTGTTTACATGTGCAACACCAACCTGCAGCCGGGCTGATCAAACCCACCACAAGGTGGCACTGCAAAATTTACATTACTATGGGAGATATAGGGAGTGAGCCATCTTAGTATTATAGGGTCTTTGTTGGTACCCATCCTGATATGACCTTAGATGTTGCTAGGATTTCGTCATCATCATCATGCTGTCGGTCGCGATGCAACAAAGACTGCTTTCATTACTTGACTGCCACTCTCCATTTAGCTCTCTGCTGTGAGAGTGATGTCCATGAGTCGGTCTTAATGTCTCTCAGTTTCAGGTTTCTCTTGATGGTATCCTTGAACCGGAGACGAGGGCGCCCTCTCTTTCTGTAACCAGAAGACAGTTGAGAGTAGAGGATCTGCTTTGGTAGCCTGTCTGATGACATCCTCATGAGGTGTCCAGTCCAGAAGAGATTCTTTTTGATCAGAAGATCTTCCATACAGGGCAGCCCTGTCCGTTCGAGTATTTCCTTATTTGTCACTTTGTCCTTCCAGGTTAGCCTCATGATCGAACGCAGATGTCGCATCATGAAGGCATGCAGCTTTTTCACCTGTCGTCTGTACACTGTCCAGGCCTCGGCTCCGTAGAGTAGGGTGGATAGCACGATTTCACTGTAGATCGTGCCTTTGACCCGCATGGACACATGGTGGTTGTTCCAGAGTCTCTACTTTCATTACTTGATTGCCGCTCTCCATTTAGCTCTCTGCTGTGAGAGTGATGTCCATGAGTCGGTCTTAATGTCTCTCAGCTTCAGGTAATAATGTATCTAGAATTGCTCGGTATGTGGCACCACTGTTCACAATCCCCAACATTGTCGTCATTGGATGAAGTTTTACATTCTGGCAACATCTGAGGTCATATCAGGACCGTTTAACGCAATTAATGTTGGTGTGCTTGTCCATACATGGGCATAGGCTTTAACATATTAAGAGGTTCTATTATTAAATTGGTTGGGTGGTTGTCGGAGTTTGACATCCTGGCAACATCTATGGTCATATCAGGACAGCTAACGACTTGTGACAGTGCGCACTCATGGCGATTTTATAGTGCTGCCCCACTGGGAAATCAGGCCGCTGGCACCATAACCTGATATCCCACTCAGTCATATTATCCTGACACTGAGCTAACCAGTCCTTGCCCTATCATATTAATGCCCAGTGCCAGGCTAGGAAGTTAAAAGTATAAATTTGATAAATCATTGGTTTGACTCGACTGGGAACCAAACTTCTGACCTTCCGCATGCGAGGCCTGCGCTCTACCGGTTAGGCCACCAGTATCTAACTTAGATAGGTAGGTTTAATAATAATAATAATGATAAAACATTTATATAGCGCCCGATCCAGCAAGCCTTTCTCAGGTGCTTTACATAACAAACAAATATACAGGAAAATAAATTTCACCTAGTTAAAAGCAGATTTAAACAAATGTGTCTTAAGACCTTTTTTAAAAGCACCAACAGTGATAAGTGTTTTTCTTTCAGAAATGTTATGTTTGTATCTGACTATGCAACTTTAAATCAGTGTAAATGACCAAAGTTAAACATGGCCGGAAGACCAGCGCCTCGGCGCTGAAGAAAGACTATTCAGATAAAACAAAAATGCTTTTGAGTTTCGGTCATTTTCTGAGATAAATATATTAGGTTGATCGTTATAACCTACCTTACTTTAAGCCTTGTTCACACGGGCAAAATGTGAGGCGAATCAGGCAAATCGAATCAGGTGAGGCGAATTAGCGCCCGTTCACACGGGCAAAATTAACCGCATCACAGGAATCGATTCTCGTAGACTACCTCGCTGAGGTGGTCTACACGATGCGCATCACGTGAGTCGAATCAGCCCTAATCCGCCTCAGACGTCCGTTCACACGACGAATGTGAGGCGAACTAGGCAAGTCGTTTTCTACGAATCGATTTACATCGTCCGTGTGAACACGGCTAAAGTTTGGGGTAACATTTGTTTTAAATGGCTAACCTTTGATATATTTGAAGTGCACCCATGCAAAATTAATTTTGACGTGCACACCAAAACTCTGACACCATAGGCTTCTGCAGTAACAAGTTTTATTAAATTGCCTTAGTATTCCCTTCTAAAACGTTCTATGTGGCGACAAATGTTTAATAAGGGCACCAGTATCTAAGTTAGGTATGTAGAATAAAATCTAGATGATTGTTTTGGATTTGAAAATTTGATCCTTTTATCAGACAATGCAGTTGCATAGTCCGGCGAAATATGAAATATTCAAAACCAAATTAATTATCTAGATTAGATTTTTACATATCTAACTTAGATACTGATGAACTTATTGAACATTTGTTTCGGCATAGAAGGGAATACTGAGTCAATTTAATACAACAAACGACTAGAGAATTCAAGCGGCCTTGCCACACGCTTGCTCACCGGTTAACAGAACGGGTGAGAAAAAGTTAAAAGTATATTTATTTTGGTATACTAATGTGTGATGACTAATTGTTGATAATGATGATGTAACTAAGGATAAATATGAATTACGTAAAAGTCTCCCTAGCCTAAGGCTAGCCTGAGGCTTAGTACCGAGGTAAAATAGTATAGTTATACGAATCTTACCTGGGTATAGATGATGGATAACTGTTGTTTTCCCGAGGTATAAGCCTCAGATAGACGTGGGCTAGGGCCCGCCCGCCACACCCTGCCACGTCTATTCCATTCTTGTACCAAAAACGAAAACATCATAGTATCCATTTTTTTTAGATAATTTTTATCCTGAATAAGTAGGTAAAGATTGCTGGACACGGATGTGCTTCCTTCTCAAAAGTTTACCATTTAAAATAAAAGGAACTTTGATGCGCGAAAAAGAAGACAGGAGGTGGGTGTGGGAAAAAGAGGCGTTTATTGGTACGCCTCGGGAAATAACAAACAGGGCAATATACAGAGACAATAAGACAATGAGAGATGAGGAGCAAAGGATAACTACAGAGACAGGGTAAGCCAGCAGCTAGTATCAAGAGTAGAGTGGGGAGGCCCAGGGGAAGGCCCGAGGAGGTAGTCCTGAGAGTTTATGTGAGGGGGGGCGCCGAGGAGCCCTCCACCAAAACGGAGGAGAGGGCTCGAGGCGCGCCCGAGGGGGGGCGAGGCGGGGCACATGTGCGCGGACCGCCTCAGAGGTCAGCTCCCCGTGCTTCGCATTACGACCAAACTAATGTAAAGTAGATACCAGTGATCGATCTTATGTATTCATCTCAGAAAAATTACAGAAACTCAAAACCATCGGACAATGCAACTTTAAAGCTGCTTAGTCGGATGGACTATCAAATTTTCAAAACCAAACCAATTATCTAGGTTTGATTTTACATATCTAACTTAGATAATAATGCACTTATTAAGCATTTGTTTCTGCGTAGAAGGCACTACTGAGTCAATTTAACAGAACCTGTTACTGCAGAAGTCTATGCCAAAACTAATTTTCCATGTTTGCACTCAAAATATCTCAAAAGTTTACCATTTAAAATAAAAGTAACTTTGAACTAATGTAAAGTAGATACTAGTGATCGATTTAATATATTTATCTCAGAAAAATTACAGAAATTCAAAACCATCGAACTATGCAACTTTAATCTAAGCCTACTAATGCCGAGTACCAGGCGAGATAGTGACGAGTATCAATTTATCAATCCTTCTTTTGACTTGGCCGGGAATTGAACCCACAAGGGAAGCGGACGCTCTAACCACTCGACCATCCCTTCCGGTGATATATTATAAGGCATACCGGATGTAGCTCACATAGGACGTGAAAGGGGGATAACTCATAAGCATATTCAGTGCTATACGGAGCGACCCAACCAGCCACGGTGTGACCCAACCAGCCACGGTTGAACTCGTTTGAGCCCGTTTGAACTTGTTTCCGGTACAAAGGCTAGGGGACCAGGTTGGAAACTGAGCGATAATAGCTGAAAACTTCTGTGCCTCTGCCTGAGCAAATGAATGCCAGGGGACGAAGCTAGACCTCCACAGAGCTAGCAGTCTAGTCAAATATTATTTGACAGTTTATTGTTCAGACATTATCACATATTTATGTATCTTTTGCACAGATTCAATTCTTTGAAGTATATGTGAAATTTATCTCCATTGATTTCTGTTTAAATCTCACAATATACTACTTACTGAATGGGAAACTCATCCTGCAAGGGTATGCTCAATATGACCTAGTGGTCAGCCGTTTTTGCTCCTTTCGTCGCTGTGGACCCTTCTCGGATAGCTAGCTAACACGGGTCATAAACTGTGCCACTCGTACCAGGTGGCGCCACTGTAGGACGAGCAGATGACAGTAGAGTGCACACCTCAGAATGCCGTCTCAGGAAAGCGCGGGAAAATGTCGCCTCCCCTCCCCTCCGCATCCATCCCCCACCTATACATAGAGGGGGAGAGGGGAGGGGAGGGGAAGAGAGGAGGAGAGGAGAGGAGAGGAGAGTTGATAGGGAGGAAGAGGGACAGGGTAGGGACAGGGCAGGTAAAGGGGATGGGAGGGGGTGGATAGGGGGAAGTGAGGGGTGGGATGGGGAAGAAGTGGGGTAGAGGTGGAAGGGGAAGGAGGGAGAGGGAGAAGGGGGAGCGCGAAGGGGAAGGGAAAGGGAGGAGGGAGAGAAGTAGAGAGTAAATGAGGGAAGTGTGGGAGATGGGGAGGGGAAGCGCTCGGGGCACAGGGAGGAGGGGAGTGGGGAGGTGAGGGGGAGGAAAGAGGGGCAGGGAGGGAGGATGGGAGGGAGGGAGAAGTGGGAGGGAGGATGGGAGGGAGAAGGGGGAGGGGGGGGAGGAGAAAGGAGGGGGTGTTGTCGGGGGAAGGTGTTGAAGGATAAAGGGACAGTGTTTGTTTGTTTGTTGTTGTTTTACGTCCTAGCAACATCTAAGGTCATATCAGGACGGGTACCGACTTGTGACAGTACGCACTCATGGCGACTTTATAGTGCTGCCCCACTGGGAAATCAGGCCACTGGCACCATGACCCGATATCCCACTCAGTCACATTATCCTGGCACTGAGCTAACCAGTCCTTGCCCTATCCTATTAATGCCGAGCGCTAGGCTAGGAAGCGACAAGTACCAATTTTAAAGTCATTGGTTTGACTTGACTGAGAACCGAACTTCCACACACGAGGCCCAAGCTCTACCGATTAGGCCACCGCGCCCGGTTAAAGGGACAGTGAGTCTGAGGGTGGCTGATAGCTTTATTAGAATTAGATCTGCATCAGAAAGAATTCAGGAGGAGGGAAAGTGTGGGGGGGCGGGGGGGTACTGGAGGGTGGAGGGTGCAGGGGTTGAGGGATTGAGGGAGGGGAGGAGGGGGAAGGAGGAGGAGGGAGGGTTGTAAACGGGCGAGAGAACGGAAGGGCAGATTGGATACATTGACAGATAAAGCAAGGGCACCGCCAGAGGTTGCCATAGAAACGAGGTATCAAAGCAGCGATGGCTATGAATGCCTGATTGCGCGGACCTCGGAGGAAGCTGCCTCGCACAGAGCGCGGACGTCGGAGAGAGCATGCCGGTAATAGTTGTCGCTTTGAGGCTGGGTTGACCCGGCTGGCCTTATATTAGTATAATTATTGGGCGCTGGCTCTCGAGGACCATCCATCGATAAAAGTGTGTAGCGGAATCGTATTCCTTCGAATAGACCCATTTCAATGTTTATAAACACTGTGTATGCGCGTGCAGCTTGGCTGCAGAACGAAAGCACACTGCCATTGAGTTTGCCGGTACGCGCAGAGCAAATCTAGGAGAGTGGTTTTGAGTTTCTCACATTTTCTGAGATAAACATATTAGGTTGTTCATTATAATCTACCTTACTTTAGTTTGAAGTAACTTTGATTTTAAATCGCTAACTTTTGAGATATTTGAAATGGAAAAATGGAGGCAAGCTTGCCAAAACTCTACCACCATAGGCTTCTTGCAGTAACAGGTTCTATTAATTGATTCAGTATCCCGTTATATGTGACGACAAATGGTTAATAAGTGCACCAGCATCTAAGTTAGATATGTAGAATCAAATTTAGATAATTGTTTTGGTTTTGAAAATTTTATGTTTTCATCGGACTATGCAACTTTAAGTGAAATAAATGTCTTCACATGTGCAACACACCTCCATGTCTCAATGGGGAAGGGAGGGGAGAGGAGGGGAGGGGAGGGGAGGGGAGGGAAGGGAGGAGAGGGGAGGGGAGGGGAGGGGAGAGAAGGGGGAGAGGAGAGGGAGAGAGGGTCGGGGGAGGAGGGAAGGAGGAGGGGAAGAGAGAGTGGAGGGCGGGGGGGGAGGGAGGGGAGGAGGGCACTAGGCGGGGGAGGAGGCACTTAGAGGAGGGGAGGGGTAGGGGAGGGGAAGTGAGGTGGAGGGGAAGAGGGAGAGGAAGAGGGAGGGGAACAGGGAGGGGAACAGGGAGGGGGAGGGAGAGGGGCAGATGGAGCGTGATGGGGAGAGCGGGAGGGGGAGGGGAACAGGGAGGGGGAGAGAGAGGGGCAGAGGGATGGGGAAAGCGGGAGGGGGAGAGAGAGAGCGAGGGAAAGAGGGGGAAGAGGGGAGGGTAGGGGAGGTATGAGGGAGTGAGGGGAGAGGGAGACAGGGGGGAAGGGAGGAGGGGGAGTGGGGAGAGAGGGCACTTCTGCATTATTCCCCAAAACACGCGCTCCTATCCCAGTCTGCACCGGAGGGGAAGAACTCGCGCTGAAACCCACATCAAAGTGCCCACTTCGCCTTGGCGCCGCCAGGGGGCGCCATCGCTTCTTTGATGATGTTTGTACGCCATCAGTTCCTGGCGTGTTCACCAGGGGCAGCACCGGTTAGATATAACAACACCGCAGTGCTGCCCCCTAGCGATGAGCGTGAAGAATACAAAAGACAAGGGGTGGTGATGTGTGGTTTGGTAGGTGGGGAACGTGATGGGCGATAATAGAGGATCATTTTATTTTAACCCTCTTAGTTCAATATTGGTGTGAGTCAATATGGCTTGTGCAATTGCTTCAGTTTCATTTAATTGATTTGGTTTTGATGTTTTAGCAACATATAAGGCCCATATCAGGATGCCCACCAACTTCAGACAGTGTACACTAATGGAAGCTTCATATCCCACTCAGTCACATTATCCTGATACTGAGCTGGCCAGTCCTTGCCCTATCCTAGTAACCCCAAGTGCCCGGTGAGGTAACGACAAGATTTGATATTGTAAATCAGGGCATGATTCGATCATGGATTGAACGCGTAATCTTCCACACAGGAAGCAGACGACCCACCCCCTAGTTTATCACTTCCGGTTTATTTTTTAAGGCAGTTTCCCGCGGTGCCGTGTACTCATTTGATCTTGGCGACCTCATCTGACCTGATTTAGTTCACCCAAAGATCCTATAACACTAAGACGGCTCACTCAGCCTGTACTGAGTAATCAAAATGATCAAACCCACCACTTGGTGCGCTGGCTGTTCTCTTGGTTAAACAGTTGCTATATTATATTGCATAAATGCATATATGAATGTGAAAGATGTGTGATGATGGCGATGATGATAATGATGCTGATGATGACGTGTATTTGTTCATAGCAATTTCATGTTGATGTGTATTCATACTTACCTATCTCAGGTATAATATAATTGTATGTGTTTACATGTGAAACACTGACCAGCAGCCAGGCTGATCAAACCCACCACAAGGTGGCACTGCGAAATTTACATTACCATGGGAGAGATAGGGAGTGAGCCGTCTTAGTATTATAGGGTCTTTGACCAAATCTAAGTAAGTGGTTTTTTTGTTTGTTTTGTTTTTGGGTACATTAGTTGTTTAAGCAGGGGAAATTTCAGTCGCAGACGACCGGTCTTCCTCATTCCACTGCTCCTTGCCCTATCCTAATAATGCCGAGCACCTGGCTAGGAAGCGAAAGGTATCAATATTTAAGTCATTGGTTTGACTCGACCAGGATTCAAACCCATGATCTACCAACGCGGGAGACGGACGCTCTAACTCCTTCGGCCATCCCGTCTGGTTTATTGTTGGTGTCTTTTATGTTTATTTAATCAATTAAAAAAAATTGTTTTATTTAACAACACCGCTAGAGCACATTGATTTTAATCATCGGCTATTGGACGTAAAATATATGGTCATTCGGACATATTTCATTGCAGGAAGCCCGGTGTGCCACATAGTCTACTCTTTCCGATAAGCAGCAAGGGGTCTTTTATATGCACTTTCCCACAGACAGGACAGCACATACCACAGCCTTTGATGAACCAGTTGTGGACCACTGGTTGGAACGGAAAATAGCCCAAACTTCAAATGTGTCCACTGAGCAGGATCGATCGCATGACCCACACCTTCACAGGTGGACAAGCTACTGCCCGAGCTTAGTTATTTAATGCTCATTGTTGTCCGAAACTCAAAACGATTGGACTATGCAACTTTAATCAATGATTGTTTTTGTTAGTGTGCGAAAGTTTTTGATGCGGATGACAAGATGCTAGCGGTTAGTGGCTTAAAGGCGGAGAGCCATCATCCATGCTCCAGGCAGAAGGAAGTGTGCTTTCGCTGCAAGAGATGTTCCGAACACGGCTAAACCGGAAGTGACAATGAATGGGCTCATCATCAAGGGGATGAATCTCAAAACAAAAGGAGATGCTGTCACAATGTGTGAGATCAGAGGAGAGCAGGCTGGTGTTTGCATGTGTGTGGCGCCACTACTTCTCCACGCATCACTGACCATGCCTGCCTGTGTTCATGCCTCATTGGATGCCTTTCTCTATACTTACACAGGTTTTTGGTAATGGCCTGCTGGGTACCATAGAAGGTTCATAAAGAGAAGGTCAACTTCCCCCAAGTCGAGACTAAAGCCTGGTGTTCTCTGTGGCGGAGTGGTTAGAGTGGGACTTTTTTCTAGGTCGGACTCCTAATCTGAAGGTCAGTGGTTCGATTCCCTGTGCCCCCGCCTCTGTCAATTTGGATTTCCACCGCTGTGTATAACTTACAGCGTCATCAAAGGCCAGTTACTCTCATACCATGTCTAGGTGGTGTGGGAGGTTAAACATCGCTTGGGTCGGTAAAAGTGTAGGCTCGGGCTTTCTATTGACAAACTGTCTAATGGTGAAAACAAGTCTATTCAGACTTATCCATGATAGGCAGTATAAATCTTCAAGAAAACAAAATGTTGGAGACTTTCCTTTGCTGTTTGCAACATGAGCAGATGAGTTGATTAAAATTGGATAGCCCGATGGTTTTGTGGCTGTTTGTTTGTTGGAGTTTTACATCCTCACAACATCTAAGGTCATATCCGGATGCATACCGAATTGTGACAGTCTGCACTCATTGTGCTTTTATAGTGCTGCCCCACTGGGAGACCAGGCCACCACCAGCATGACCTGATATCCCACGCAGTTACATTATCCTGACACTGAGCCAACGAGTCCTTGCCTTATCTTAATAATGCTGAGTGCCTGGCTAGGAAGCAAGAAGTATCAATTTTATAGACCAGACGGGATGGCCGATTGAGTTAAAGCGTCCGTCTTCCGTGCTGGTAGAACGTGGGGACATGGGTTCGAACCGTGGTCGAGTCAAACCAATGACTTAAAAATTGATACTTGTCGCTTCCTAGCGAGGCGCTCAGCATTATTAGGATAGGGCAAGGACTGGTTGGCTCAGTGTCAGGACAATGTGACTGAGTGGGATACCAGGTCATGGTGCCGGCGGCCTGGTTTCTCAGTGGGACAGCACTATAAAGTCTGCCATGACTGCGCACTGTCACAAGTCGGTACCCATCCTGATATGACTTTAGATGTTGCTAGGACGTAAAACAACAAAACAAACAAACATCAATTTTATAAGTCATTGGTTTGACTCGATTGAGTTCTAATAATGCCGAGCGCCTCGCTAGGAAGCGACAATTATCAATTTTATAAGTCATTAGTTTGACTCGACTGGGATTTGAACTACAAACCTTCCGCACAGATTGCCTCCGCTCTACTGATTCGGCTACCCTGTCCGGTCCTTTGCTGTTTTTGTTTGTTAAATGAGTTAATTAAAGTTGGTTTTGAGGTTGTCTTTTTTTTTTAGATAAATATATTAAAATTGATTGTTATAATCCACGTTAGTTTAGTTTGAACTGATTGATTTTAAATAGCTAAGTTTTGAGATATTTGAGTCAAAATTCTGCGCGAGTGAGGCAGATAGGAGGGGGACCACGTGCGCACGTGACCCTCCTGAGTCGGTAGCTCCCATGTTGGGGGCATTGAGCTGGTAGCCAAGGTGCTCCAGCCCAGACCAGTGATCAGTAGACAAGCAAGCCGTTGTTAACATAGGCCCAATGCACAATAATCGGCCCAACACACAATAACATCACTCAGTCCTATATTGGCTTAACAGGTGGCTCACGGGCACCACCTATAATATCCATTAACCAGTGCTCAGATAGCACCACAAGACATATACAGGTTAATAGCAGGCAAGCAATGCAGGTAGACTCCATTCCAAATAATATTAGCATAACAAGTTATACAGCACATTTGAAGACTGTTTTGGCAAGCACACCAAACCAAGCCGCGAATCTAACTGCTGACCTTCCGCACACGAAGCATGCGCTCTACCGGTTCGGCCACCACGTCTGCTTAGTTTATTATAGTTTGAAATTTTAATAATCAGTTACATCCGCGCACAATCAGGGGGCATGAGGAGTTTGGGGGCCTGTGTATGAGACGCAGAGAAAAAAAGTTAATTTGGGGTGGGTGGGAAAAAAAACCTCACTCCACCGGTGTTGCAGTTTCAGCTCCCGGTCAGTTTCCACCGCCCGTATAGACTCAAACTGAAGGCATTGTCAATGGTCACTAGCAATCTTCATACAGAAAATACAGCAACGGTGAAATATCTCTAAAACTACACCACCTATTAACAAATCGCTTGGTACACATATAGAAAACATCTTTACCAAAAAGACTGTATTAAATTTATACGGTTAGGGTTCTTGATTTGTATTAATTTTGAATAAAACTAAGGTTTTGCACTGCGCGTACCGTCAAACTCAAGGCATTGTCAATGGTCGCTAGCAATCTTCATACAGAAAATACAGGAAAAGTGATATATCTCTAAAACCACACCACCTAGAAACAAATCGCTTTGTACACATGTAGAAAACATCTTTACCAAAAACATTATATTAAATTTATAAGGTTAGTGACGATGATGTTAGATTTTGACGCATGGGCATGAAACTGACAGGCAGCTGAAACTGACCGGGTGCTGAAACTGCGACACCGGCACTGACCGGAAGTTAGGAGTGCACAGCCAGGGGGTTGGGGGGGTGGGGGTTGGGGGCTAGAAATAAGGTGTTCAGCGAAATTAAAGCCACGAGGCAGGTAGTTCGGGAGGTAGGTACCCCCAGGTGTGTTCATCACAGTGGCGCCACCTATCGCAATCAAGTGCAAGTAGAAATTATGTTCCAATTGCTTTCTTTCACATTTTTTGTTGTTTGTTTTATGGGTGGGTTTATTGTCCGGTCTGTGTGCGCGTAGAGGGGGGGGGGGGAGTTGGTGAGGGGAGATGGGGGGGGGGACTCTTTATTTTCCCACAACCAATCAAATGCTTTCAAAATCTAATTAGCACAAGGTACGCATCATTAAAATCTAGTCACGTGACTTTAACATGTGTTCCGTTATAGGCTCTAGAGGTTTATTAAATAAAGCAAGCTTTTGTATTCTGTTACATGAATATTCACTACGCGTTACATAATGACATGTTGCATATATATATAGTATATAGTTCATATATATATAGTTCATATATATATAGTTCATATAACCAGACGGGATGGCCAAATGAGTTAGAGCATCTGTCTCCCGTGTGGTAGATCGTGGGTTCGAATCCTGGTCGAGTGAAACCAATGACTTAAAAATTGATACTTGTCGCTTCCTAGCCAGGCGCTCGGCATTATTAGGATAGGGCAAGGAGCAGTGGAATGAGGAAGACCAATCGCCTGCGACTGAAATTTCCCCTGCTTAAACAACTATTGTACAAAAAAAAAAAAATATCAATTCATATACAACATAGCTGCTATTTCAGATCGCAAGTGCAATTGACTAGTTCGTAATTCCGACTGCGCATGCACTGAAAACGGCGTTGCCAGCAAAACAATGCATACAGCCATTGAGTTTGCTGATATCTGCACGGGAAAACTTCGATTATATTCAAAATTTATAGAAATACATAACATTTTGACATAAATATGGATGCACACATGAAATATAATCATATATTTAAGACAAAACTAGCCATAGTTCAGCATTTTGAGCTAAAGGCCCTGTAACACTATGACGTTTCTCACCGGCGCACCGGCAACGCGCAAAATATTTGCAACCCATCGACAAACGTCCAACGCTTCGGCGCTTTGGGAGAAAGTTTGATGGGGTGCAGCGTGTTGGTGGCGCGTTATTGGCGTGCTAGTAGCGTGTCATTGGCGCGTCGGTAGCATGCCGGTGGTGTGTTGGTGGCGAAGCCTGTGGCGCACCGCTGGCGTGTAGGCAGCGCGTTGGTATCGTGTTAATACCGTGTCAACGCATATACACCCACCGTCACCACGTCAAGACGCGCCGGGAACACGCCTATACCCGCCACCAGCACATCCACACGCGCCGGCAACACATCCACCCCCTCGAAAAACGCTGGAGCAACGCCAATATCGCGACCACTACCCGTCGATCTGACGTTACGGACGCGCCGACGGAACGGTCGCATTTTGGGGGAAAAAAAGCCAATGTTAACCGACGTTGATCAACGTCCTGCCAGCGTTCCCCCGACGCCCCTCCAACGGGTGTCGACGTGTTGCTAACGTGTCCGTAACACGCCCGCCAATACGCTGACGCGCGTTGCGGCCCCTCGAAAGTTTTGTGCAAGCACAAAACCTCGACGCGGCCCGACACGCGCCGACGGCCGCCGACGTGTCGATTCACACGTTGCTATCCCTCAAAGTGTACCGACGCGCCGGTAACGCGCCGGTAACGCGCCGGTAATGCGCCGGTAACGTGCCGAACGTGTACCGACATTTTGCCCAAAAATGCAAAACGTCGCCACGCGTTCGTGAGAAACGTCGTAGTGTGACAGGGCCTTTAAGAAACATACAATTTCACACAAAACAATCAGTCACTTTAAGGCCGATATCCATATCACCGTAATTAATTCTTGTTCAAAATATTAAAATGCCAAATGTGCCAACAAAAACTTGTTTCAAAGAAATATATTTAACCAATGTCTGATTAACCCTACTCATTTTGTAGCTGTATGATTATGCAGGTATTGCAGGTATAGCAATACCTCAGGGAGTTTGACACCCCTGCCCTGCAGAGTTGTAAACCACTGCCTTGTGGTACAGGTTCTTGACAGAACCGAAGGGTAAGGGAGTAAACCCTAAACAGAAAACCATGTCACTGTGGCAGCATTAAGGGCGGTTGATGTATGGAACTCCCAACATCTCCCGACCAGCCACTGCAGGGACAAATAATTTTGCGCTTGTCTTGACATGTTCTTGCCGGTGTGAGACCTCTATTTGCTCCCCGAGAGAGTGCCGCTGGTAACTTGCAAAAGCCAGCGCCACTTCAACACTTTTGCAGGCAGCTTTCATGAAATGACGCAACTCTCACAGCAGAGAGCTAAATGGAGAGCGGCAGTCAAGTAATGAAAGCAGTCTTTGTCGCATCGCGACCGACAGCATTTTGTAGCTCTACATATGTCATTAACCATAGGATATAAATAAAAACATGAATAAAATAATTAAACTGTAGTTCTAACACTAGTCTGAGTGATCATATTTGTCTAGATCTAAATGCAGATGTTATAAGATTTGCTGAGTAGATTGGTGTAAATGCAATGCTAGATAAAAGATGCGCATCTTACTTTATTATATATATACATATCTTAGTTGGTATTCTATGTTTCAAACAGGAGCTGAAATGAACTGAAAGTAGAATATTTCATAGCTGCATTAAGTTTTTTAAGTGCCTGTCACACTATGCCGGATTGAGCAACGGACAGAATTTTCTAGTCTGGTGGTGTTCGGGCGTGATAAGTATCAAAATGTATTAAAATGTGTCAAAATGTTGCGTTATCGGGTCAAAGGCCGTCGGACGAACGGACATGAAATGGACATGAAACGGACATGAACGGACAGACTTTCTTTTCGATTATTGACAGCTTTAGCTAACGCCATAGATAAGTCATCTACACGATATGCTAAGTTCGACTCAATCGTCCCCGTCGATCGATATAGTAAAGAACTATGCTTCGTACCTGGATGTCTACCATAGGTTAGAAAGAAAGGAGAATAGCCAGTGCTATCAGAAGGTACAGTACGATACACATATATCACATCAGGCAAATGGGTTTCTTTCACTTGACCTATTCACACCACCCACACCACCAGCCGGCACGTTTACACTACC
>JASIRB010002225.1:0-55117 GCA_030323885.1 Branchipolynoe longqiensis
TAGACAGGTAGGCGTGGGTAGTGTGTTGATATCAGGGAGCCTAGGTGGTGTAATGGTTAGCACACTGGCCTCGAATACAAAGCGATGTGGGTTCCCGTCCTCCTCTAGGCGCAATATTTCCCATTTTCATCACCCCCCACAACAGTCTCAAAAAGAAATATGGGAATAAATTTCAGTTTTTTTCTCATTTCTTTAAGTGGTGGAAATTAAAAGTTTCATTAAGTGCTGATGAAGTGACTTCTATGTTTGGACTTGTTTGAGTGATTGCATCAGGGAGCCGAGGTAGTGTAATGGTGGGGACACTAGCTCTGGAATAGCAAGATAATTTGTTTAATGTTTTTGGCACATTAGTTGATTAAGTAGGGGAAATTTCAATCACGGACAGTTTGGTTTTCCTCATTCCACTGCTCCTTGCGCTATCCCAGTAATGCCAAATGCCAGGACAGGTGGCGATAAGTATCAATCTTTACCGCACACAGGGTTGGTTGTTGGTTGTTGGAGTTTTGCATCCAGGCAATATCTAAGGTCAAATCAGGACATTGTTGTGACATTGCGCACTCATGGCGACTTTATAGTGCTGCCCCACTGGGAAATCAGGCTGCCAGCACCATGACCCAATATCCCGCTCAGTCACATTATCCTGACACCGACCCAACCAGTCCTTGCCTTATCCTATTAATGCCGAGAACCAGGTTAGGTCCCGACAAGTATCAATTTTGAAGTCATTGATTTGACTCGACCCCGCGCGCACACAGGGGAATCAGGCCACTGCTCAGGCCAGCAGCACCATGACCTGATATCCCACTCAGTCACATAATCCTGACACTGACTGAACCAGTCCTTGCCCTATCCTATTAATGCCGAGCACCTGGCTAGGAAAAGACAAGTATCAATTTTTAAGTTATCGGTTTGACTCTACCAGGGTTCGAACCCACCATCCCATGGTGTACCAACACGGAAGAAGGACGCTCGAACTCATTCGGCCATCCCGTCTCGTCTGACCGAAATTGAAGGAGCGAACCACTGACCACCCGAAGACACCGGAAGTGGCACCTGAAAACGGCACCGGAAGTGGCACCTGTAAACGGCACCGGAAGTGGCACTGAAAACGACACCGGAAGTGGAATCTAAAAACGGCACCGGAAACGGCTAGCGTTCGGCGTCGGTGGGTGGTGTACTAAATGTAATTACGCCGATGGCGCCACCTAGCGGCACACTATCGCAACCACCAGCGCTTACCATCGAAGCAGGATCCGAAAACGAGGCGCCTACACATGCGCAGCTGATACCCCGCTCACCCATAATCCGTATTGACAACTCCGTGGACGATTAGCGCCGCCCCCGCTCCGCCCCACCTAATCCCGCCCCTCCCCGCCCCGCCCCACAACGGTCCCCTACCCCCCCTCTCCCTCCCTCCCCCAATCCAGCCCCGCCTTACCCCACAACGGTTCCCTACCAACCAACCAGGGCCCGTATGCATGAAGTATTATTTATCGCCCCCAGTGGTAAGGACTGAGTTTGGGGTAGCTATCGCCGGTGGTAAGAAATAGGTCACGGGGTATGCGTGAAGCCAAAGCGGCGAGGAGGTAGGTACCCTAGCAGTTACTTTACATTCGTCGATTTGACACTATTAATATCGCCGCCAATGCAGCGGTAGCCTTAATAGCGGTTCAAATTTAGGGTTAAATTGATAAAATTTCACTTATTGCGTATGTAATCCTGTTAAATATGATCGCATTCGATAGATTTGGCCCGAGTCGGTCCCTACCCCCGCCCTTATACCTGCTACTGAGTGGGGGTAGCTTACCCGACTTTTAACTCGCAGGGTTTCCATAACACTGCCCCATGCATACCGACTTTTCGCCGCTACCCCGGATATCCCCTCTACCCCCAGGGGTAGAGCGCTACCACCGCTCCATGCATACGGGCCCTGGGGTGGTGGCTGAATTGGTTATAGCGCAGGCTTCCCGTCCCGAAGATCGTGGGTTCGAAATCCCAGCCGAGTCAAATAAATGACTTACAAAATGAATGACAAATTCCTGACCTAAAAACTTACAAAAAATATCTGTGCAAAATTATGCTAGGAAACCCCCACTAAGGTGCACTGCAAAGAGGCATGTGATATGTCACGGCCCACCAGCGGGACGGGACGCCCAATGGAAGGTAACCATGTCAAAAGTAGCCAGATAGCACACCACACAGCTACGTACAAGCCTATGATATGTAAATAGGAGTAGGCTAGTCTAGTAATAAGAGTAGAACAACATTTATAAAAATACATATATGCCAAGAACATTTAAAAAAAAAACTAACATAGGCTACTAACCATACCAACCAACTATCTATCTGCTTCTGAAATGCAGGCAATCAAATACCTTATCAGCAGCTGCTGTGTGGTAAGATAACACCAACACTACAACTGGCCAGCATTGAAAACAAGCCTGGGTACCCAGGCTTATATGCTATGGACAGTATAAATACAGCCTCAATAAAAAATATAAAAAATAAAATTAAAAAAATTATACTTGTCGCTACCTAGGCTGGCACTCGGCATTAATAGGATAAGGACAGGGACTGATTTAGCTCAGTATCAGGATAAGCCAACACCGCCTCATGCATACGGCCCCTGGTGACTTCGTAACCCCTAGCAGTAGTTCCTACCACTGCCACCAGGTGGTAGGGTTGGTGGTGGAAATCGTCTATTGCTGCAGCCTCCTGCAGTTGGAACCCTGCATCAATCAGATCAGACTGGGTGGCCGAATGAGTTGGGCGTCCGTCTCCTGTTTTGGGAGATTTTGGGATTCGAAACCCACTGGTTAGAAACCCTGGTCAAGTGAAACCAATGACTTCTGATACTTGTCGCTTCCTAGGCTGGCGCTCGGCATTATTAGGATAGGGCAAGGACTGGTTGGCTCAGTGTCAGGATAATGTGACTGAGTGCGATATAAGGTCATGGTGCTGCTGGGCTGGTCTCCCAGTGGGGCGGCACTATAAAGTTGTCATGAGTGCGCACTGTCATAAGTCGGTACACGTCTTGATATGACCTTAGATGTTGCTAGGACGTAAAAAAACAACAAACAAACAAACTCAATCAATCAGGACAATTAGCCCGGCCCAGAATGCATCATTGTTAGCGGCTGTAACACATCACCAGATTGAGCAACGGACAGAATTGTCTAGTCCGGTGGTGTTCGGGCGTGATAAGTATCAAAATGTATTAATATGTCTCAAAATGTTGCGATATCGGGTCAAAGGCCGCTGGAAGAACGGACATGAAACGGACATGAAACTGAAATGAAATGGACCTGAAACTGACATGAACGGATAGCCAACAGACCTTAAGCGGACTAAACAGACTCAAACTGGACAAGAACCGTAGACGTCAATCCGGCAGCATCCGTTCCAAGTTTTGTGCATGTTCAAAACTTGTACTGGATTGGGCCGGATATCAATGGATATCAACGTACATGCAATGGATATGCAACTGACACAAAGTGGACTTTGCCGAATATCAACGGACTTTGTTCGGTTTCTTTCTGTTTCCCCCAATCCGGTGATGTGTGACAGGCACTTTACGTTCCATATTCCGGTGGCTTACAGTTCCCGCCATTTTAAAATTGATTTTGTTTAAATTTTCTTTTTTTGAACAGGGATTAAAGATATCCGCGATTTCTCGGATTTCTGCGATTTTGTTGGAATTTGCAATTTGTGATATTTAAGTCTGCCTAGTCCGTTAAAGCATCAACTTTTCAAAACCAAAACAATTATCTAGATTTGAGCAAAGACCCTATAATACTAAGACGGCTCACTCCCTATCTCTCCCATGGTAATGTAAATTTTGCAGTGCCACCTTGTGGTGGGTTTGATCAGCCCGGCTGCTGGTTGGCGTTTCACATGTAAACACATACAATTATATTATACATGACATAGGTAAGTATGAATACACATCAACATGAAATTGCTATGAACAAATACACATCATCATCAGCATCATCATCATCATCATCGCCATCATCATACATCTTTCACATTCATATATACATTTATACATATAATATAACACCTGTTTAACCAAGAGAACAGCCAGCGCACCAAGTGGTGGGTTTGATCATTTTGATTACACATTACAGGCTGAGTGAGCCGTCTTAGTATTATAGGGTATTTTATTTGATTCCACATGTCTGACTTAGACACTGGTGCACTTATTAAACACTTGTTGCCACATAGAAGGAAACGCTGAGTCGATTTAATAGAAACCTGTTACTGCAGAAGCATATGGTGTCAAACTTTTGGCGTGCTTGCCAAAACTAATTTGACATGTTTACACATCAAATATCTCAAAGGGTAGCCATTTAAAATAAAAGTCACCACAAACAAAAGTAAGGTGCATTTTATTTTTTTGTGGTTGATTTTTACTGCCTATCATGGATAAGTCTGAATAGACTTGTTTTCACCATTAGACAGTTTGTCGATAGACAGCCTGAGCCTACACTTTTACCAACCCATGGGATTTTTTAACCTCCCACACCACATAGACATGGTATGAGAGCAACTGGCCTTTGATGTCGCTGTAAGTTATATATACACAGCAGTGGAAATCCAAATTGGCAGAGGTGGGGGGCACGGGGCATCGAACCACAGACCTTCAGATTAGGAATCCGACCTAGAAAAAAGTTAGACACTCTAACCTCTCCGCCAGAGAGAACACCACAGTTTTAACATATTTATCTCAGAAAAATGGCCGAAGCTCAAAACCATCGGATTATGCAACTTTGACAAGACAACAAATTCTATAGATTTTCTCCAATTATCATTTAAGTATGACACAGTGACCTAATTATTAGACACATTCAACCGTGTCGCTGTACTGAGTGGGGGTTTGATTTCTGCTAAAATGCGGAAAATTTCTGATACACATAAACGACTTATGCCAAGTACACACCTACCGTATAGGATTCGCACACTAAAACTCGCGACGACCTTATGAGTGAAAACGGGCCGATTCATTTTTCGAATTGCGAATCGTAATCACAAGCAAGCAGTTTTAGCCCTGAAACTGAGTTTTAAGTCGCCAATCGCAATCGGTAGATGTGCTAGGGTATCGCACACATAGTGACTTTTGGGCAGTTTTAGATCGTAAACGGTAGGTGGGTGCGGATAAACGGTAGGTGTGTACCTGGCATTAGCGTTGTCGGGGAATCACGGGAAATTATCCGTGAATCAGGATTCATTCAATACTCTCCTAGCACTAACTGGTTAACACAGTGTCAGGATAATGTGACTCTGTCGGATATCAGGTCATAGTGCTGGTTGACTGGTCTCCCAGTGGGGCAGCACCATAAAGTCAACCATGAGTGTGCACTGTCACAAGTCGGTACCCGTCGTGATATGACCTTAGATGTTGCTAGGGCGTGGGTAGGTCAGTACTCTCCTAGAACTATCCTATCTGCTTTCCACCGACTATCCTTGGAGAGCATTCTGCCAGCCACAATCATCACCACTGTCATACCGGGCACGGTAGTAGAATCGGTAGAGCGTAGGCTTCCCATGCGCGAGATCGGGAGTTCGTTTCCCAGTCGAGTCAAACCAATGATTTACTAAATTGATGCTTGTTGCTACCTAGCCTGGCACTCGGCATTAATAGGATAGGGCAAGGACTGGTTGACTCAGTATCAGGATAATGTTAATGTGTGGGATATCAGGTCATGGTGCTGGCCGCCTGGTCTTCCAGTGGGGCAGCACTATAAAGTCGCCATGAGTGCGCACTGTCACAAGTTGGTACCCATCCTGATATGACCTTAGATGTTGCTAGGACGTAGAACAACAAACAAAACAAACAAAAACTAGTCTCCCAGTGGGGCAGCACTATAAAGACTTCATGAGTACCCAGATTAGACAACCATGTACTGACTGGAAACTTGTAGAAGTCCTCGTTCCAGCATCCAGTGTCTATATGTACTGGCTTAAAGTTGGTGAAATGGCAGAGGATGCAAAAAAACAGATGGCCGTCCTAGAATGCTCCAAATTTGACTTTTGAAGTCTATTAAACTACATAATATAATTTATTTAACGAATCAAAAATGGCGGGTAGATATTAAGAGGTATATGAATAATATATTTTGCTCCTTCAATTACGAATTTGGGTGGCCATTTCATTTACTGAGCTTTTCGCCACTTTTTCTATTCTAATGGGTTTTTTAATTTTTTTTAAATCTTTTTTATTGAGGCTGCATTTATACTGTCCATAGCATATAAGCCCGGGTATTCAGGCTTGTTTTCAATGCTGGCCAGCTGAAGTGTTGGTGTTATCTTACCACACAGTAGCTGCTGCTAAGGTATTTGATTGCCTGCATTTCAGTAGCAGATAGATAATTGGTTGGTATGGTTAGTAATCTATGTTAATTTTTTTTGATTTTCTTGGCATATATGTGTTGTTCTTCACCCCTACTGTACAGAACTGTATGGGTGAATCTTATATCTAGTACCCATCCTTATTCGGTGTTGATAGGACATACAACCCCAACAAACAAACATACTGGCAGCCACAAACCACACCGCTATCATCACACTTCTAGGAAACCCACTCCAGTCGACACACAATACACACACATACACACACACATGTACACACACAATACACAAACACAGACACACACACACACTACCTCGTCTAACAGCCGGACAGGGCGCGGTGGCCTAATCGGTAGAGCGTGGGGCTCGCGTGTGAAAGGTCGGGAGTTTGGTTCCTGGTCGAGTCAAACCAATGACTTTAAAATTGGTACTTGTCGCTTCCTAGCCTGGCGCTCGGCATTGATAGGATAGGGCAAGGACTGGTTGGCTCAGTGTCAGGATAATGTGACTGAGTGGGACATCGGGTCGTGGTGCTGGTGGCCTGATTTCCCAGTGGGGCAGCACTATAAAGTTGCCATGAGTGCGCACTGTCATAAGTCGGTACCCGTCCTGATATGACCTTAGATGTTGCTAGGATGTAAAACAACAACAAACAATCTAACAGCTGGGATGGTCGAATGACTTCAGCGTCTGTCTCCCATTTGTATAGATCCTGGGATTCGAACCCTTGTCGCTATCTAGCTTTGGCTCAGTGTCAGGATGATGTGACTGAGTCATGGCGCTGGCGGTAGGCCTGGTCTCCCAGTGGTGCAGCACTTATGACGTCACCATGAGTGCACACTGTCACAAGTCAGTGTCCGTCCTGATATGACCTTGGGTGTAGCCAGGACGCAAAATTCCAACAACCAGCCAACTAAATCGGTCACCGGCCTCATATGACCTTAGGTGTTGCTAGGACGTAAAACCCCCGTCCTGATGTGACCTTAGGTATTGCTGGGATGTAAAACCACCCGTCCTGATGTGACCTTAGGTCTTGCTAGGACGTAAAACCACCCGTCCTGATATGACCTTATATGTTGCTAGGATGTAAAACAATAACAACCAAACCCTAAAACCCCAACAAAGAAATAAACATACTGCCAGCCACAAACAGGAAACCCACTCACACACACTCACATACTCACATACACAGACACACACACATACACACACACATACACACTCAAACACACTCACACACAGACACACACACATACACACACACTCATGCACACACTCACACACATACTAACACACTCAAATACACATACACACACTCACACACATACTCACACCCACTCACACACCCACACATACACCCACACATTCACACACACTCATACACACACTCACACACATACACACACACTCAGAGACACACACAGATTCACACACACACTCACACACATACTCACACATACACACACTCACATACACACACTCACATACACATACATATACACACACACTCATACCCACACTCACACACATACTCATACATACACATACGCTCACAAACACACACTCACACACTCACACACATACACACACAGACTCACACATACACTCACACACATCCACACACACTCACACACAGACACACACTAACACACATACACCCACTCACACACATACTCACACACTCACATACCCATACACACATACACATACACACACTCACATACACTCACACACACTCACACACGCTCACATACACACACCCACACACACTCTCACATACACACATACACACCCTCACAAACACACACACACTCACACACACCCACACACCCTCACACACACTCACACACATCCACATACATACTCACACACAAACACACACACATACACACAGCCAGACAACACAGGCACACACTCACACACACTCACATACACACATACACACACACTCACACATATACTCACACACTCACATACACACTCACATACACACACTCACACACAATCACAGACACACACATACACACACACTCACAAACACACACTCACATACACTCACACTCACTCAGACACACACACATACACACAAAGACTCACACATACACTCACACACATTCACACACACATACACACACAACCACACATTCACTCACACACACAAACACACACATACACACACTCACACACACTCACACACACTCACACACACTCACACACACAGACATACACACTCACACACATATACACAGGTACAAACACACAGACACGCACAATCACACACATACAGACACACACAGGCACACACTCACACACATACACATACACTCACACAGACACACACACACACACACTCAATGACACACCACCTCTTCCCCCTAAAAGTCGTCATGAGTGCGCACTGTCACAAGTCGTTACCCGTCCTGATATGTATGACCTTAGATGTTGCTAGGACGTAAAACCCCAACAAACATACTGCCAGCCACAAACACCATGGCTTTCATCGCTCTTCTAGGAAATCCACTCCAGTCGACACATACTTACTTACATACACACACAGACATACATACATACATACATACATACATACATACATACATACATACATACATACATACATACATACACATACATATACATACACATACAGGCACTCACACACAGACATACATACATACATACAGACACACAGATACACATATACAGACACACACACATACAGACATACAGAGGAAACCACTCAAATAGACATACAGACACACACTCACACACACAGACACACACAGATACACACTCACACACACAGATACACACTCACACACACAGACACTCACACACAGACACACTCACACACAGACACACACATGCAGACACACAGAGGCACACACACAGATACACACACACACACTCACACACAGACACACACATGCAGACACAGAGGCACACACACAGATACATACACACACAGACACACACAGACGCACACACCACCTCTTCCCCTAACAGCGCCGTGCCTCTAATGCGCCGCCCCCTAGTGAGAGACGCTGAAACCACATGCGCTGGCAGCTGCCGCTGGGTGGCGTAGACCTACCCTGACCCTGTCAGACGTGTGGGGTGAGAGAGGCGTTGTAGGTGAGGCAGGGAGGCGGTGTGAGGGAGGCAGTGAGGGAGAGGGAGGCGGTGTGGGTGAAGTGGTGTGAGGGAGGCAGTGAGGGAGTGTGAGGCGGTGTGAGGGAGGCTGTGTGAGGTGGTGTGAGGGAGGCGGTGAGGCGGTGTGAGGGAGGCGGTGAGGCAGTGTGAGGGAGGCAGTGAGGCGGTGTGAGGGAGGCGGTGTGAGGGAGGCAGTGAGGCGGTGTGAGGGAGGCAGTGAGGGAGAGGGAGGCGGTGTGGGTGAGGTGGTGTGAGGGAGGCGGTGAGGCTGTGTGAGGCGGTGTGAGGGAGGCGGTGAGGCAGTGTGAGGCGGTGTGAGGGAGGCTGTGTGAGGTGGTGTGAGGGAGGCGGTGAAACAGTGTGAGGTGGTGTGAGGGAGGCTGTGAGGCAGTGTGAGAGAGGGAGTGTGAGGGAGGCTGTGTGAGGCGGTGTGAGAGAGGCAGTGAGGCGGTGTGAGGGAGGCGGTGTGAGTGAGGCAGTGTGAGGGAGGCTGTGGGCTGGTGTCAGAGAGGCTGTGAAGTGGTGTGATGGAGGCTGTGAGGCAGTGTGAGGGAGGCGGTGTCAGAGAGGCAGTGAGAGAGAGGCAATGAGGCAGTGTGAGGGAGGCAGTGAGGCGGTGTGAGGGAGGCTGTGAGGTGGTGTGAGGGAGGCGGTGTGAGAGAGGCAGTGAGGCAGTGTGAGAGAGGCAGTGAGGTGGTGTGAGGGAGGATGTGAGGCAGTGTGAGGGAGGCGGTGTGAGAGAGGCAGTGAGGCAGTGAGAGAGAGGCAATGAGGCAGTGTGAGGGAGGCAGTGAGGCGGTGTGAGGGAGGCTGTGAGGTGGTGTGAGGGAGGCGGTGTGAGAGAGGCAGTGAGGCAGTGTGAGAGAGGCAGTGAGGTGGTGTGAGGGAGGATGTGAGGCAGTGTGAGGGAGGCGGTGTGAGAGAGGCAGTGAGGCAGTGAGAGAGAGGCAATGAGGCAGTGTGAGGGAGGCAGTGAGGCGGTGTGAGGGAGGCTGTGATGTGGTGTGAGGGAGGCGGTGTGAGAGAGGCAGTGAGGCAGTGTGAGAGAGGCAGTGAGGTGGTGTGAGAGAGGCTGTGAGGCAGTGTGAGGGAGGCGGTGTCAGAGAGGCAGTGAGGCAGTGAGAGAGAGGCAATGAGGCAGTGTGAGAGAGGCAGTGAGGCGGTGTGAGGGAGGCTGTGAGGCAGTGTGAGGGAGGCGGTGTCAGAGAGGCAGTGAGGCAGTGTGAGAGAGGCAGTGAGGTGGTGTGAGGGAGGCTGTGAGGCAGTGAGGTGGTTAAGGCTGGATTCTCCAATAAGATCCCCTCGCCTGCAGCCGGGGTGCAAGCCGGGACCAGCGTGGACGCCGCACCGGATGTGTAGTTGAAACTGTATCGCGCTGGTTGCCGGGCGGCAGGCCATGATCTGTAGTCGCAGTGGATGGATGGGCTGCGCTGGTACCGTCGTCTTGTGTAGGTAGGTGGAATGTGTGTGTTACCCTGACGGGTTCCTGTCACAGGGCCCGCTCGATGAACCCGTTAGATTTAGAGAGAAAGTGGGTGAAGGGGTAAGTGTCGGAAAGGTGCGTTATGGAAGTAAATGGGCTGCGCTGGAACCGCCGTCTTGTGTAGGTAGGGTTACACCGACATGTTCCTGTCACAGAGCCCGCTCGCTTGACGTCGAAGAAGCCGTTAGAGAGAGAGTGGTAGAGGTGGGGGTTGGGGGGAGGTGAGTGGTGGAAAGCTGGGTTATGGAACTAAGCGGGCTGCGCTGATACCGTCATCTTGTGTAGGTAGGTGGATTGTGCATTACCCCGACAAGTTCCTGTCACAGAGCCTGCTCGCTTGACGTCGAAGAACCTGTTAGAGAGAAAGGGGGGGGGGGGCGGGGAGTGTCGGAAGGCTGGGTTATGGAAGTAACCGAATGATTATTTGTAATGTAAAGTGCTAAATGTATAGTTTTCAAATGTGGTTTTATTTTATCGTACACTGCTGTTTTTGAGTGAGGAGTCGATGAAATGAAGTCGAATCGAGAGTTTTCTGTGGCCACCATCTTGTTTTTTGTTGTGTTTTTATGTGTGTTGCTTTCTTTGTCTTTTTCTCAATTTTACACGAATATAGATATAGGCTGAGTAATGGAACCATCACATTCACAGTTAATTCCTAACAAAGAAATCTTTGCTCGGATTTAAAGTTGCATAGTCCGATGATTTTTAAGTTTCTACAATTTTCTAGGATAAATATGTTACATGGCCCGCTCGATGAACCCGTTACATTTAGAGGCAGAGTGGTTAGAGTGTCTGACTTTTTTCTAGGTTGGACTCCTAATCTGAAGGTCAGTGGGTCGGTCCCCTGTACCCCCCCTCGCACCTCTGCCAATTTTGATTTCCACCGCTGTGCATAACTTACAGCATCTTCAAAGGCCAGTTGCTCTCATACCATGTCTATGTGGTGTAGGAGATTCAAATTCCCTTGGGTCAGTAAAAGTGTAGGCTCAGGCTTTCTATCGACAAACTGTCTAATGGTGAAAACAAGTCTATTCAGACTTATCCATGATCAATCAATCAATAGTTCCGTCCTCTAGTCAAGGGTTGGATGCAATGGTTCTCCACTTGTCCCGATGGTGTGCTGTTCTGATAGACTGTGAATAATTCAATCCTGTCCACTGTGAAATATTTGTAAACCATGATGTTCTTGGTCTCCCTCTCCCTCTGCTGCCATTCACCTTCCCTTCCAACAATGATAGGCAGTATAAATCTTCAAGAAAAATAATCTACCTTACTTTTAGTTTGAAGTAACTTTTATTTTAAATGACTGCGCCTTAGGCTTCTGCAGTAAGAGGTTCTATTAAATTGACTCGATATTCCCTTCTGTTTGACAACAAATGTTTAATAAGTGCATCAGTATCTAAGTTAGATGTGCAGACTCAAATCTATATACAGTATAACCCCGTTAAACCAAACTTGAAGGGACCCTAGAAATTTGTTTGGATTAACTGATCATTGGTTTAACCAAGCTTTGGCTTTGACTTTGACTTCGAGTAAACATGTATTGCACATGTAATATTTGGACACTTTGATTATTGATTTTTATGTATGTACAGTATAACCCCGATAACCCAAGCTCGGTTAAACCAAATGATCGGTTAATCCAAACTTTTTTCGGCGGCCCAGCAAAAGACTACCATTTAACTGTTTATCATATAAAAAAGTCAGTGGGGTCTCAGATGACCTTATAACTACATGACAGTTTGGTTTAACCATACCGGAAGTGGCTTGGGGTCCAAGAATTCTGTTTGGATTAACTGATAATTTGGGTTAACCAACTTTGGTTTAACTTTGGTTTTAACCAACTTTTGTATATGATATTTTGCCGGGCCACCAAAACAAGTTAGGATTAATCAATCGTTTGGTTTAACCAAGCTTGGTTTAACGGGGTTGTACTGTAATTCTTTTGGTTTAGAAAATTTGATGTTTTCATCGGACTAAGCAGCTTTAATCCGGATTTCATTCACCGCTGGATGAAATGGCGAACGGGGAAATATGGGGGAGTCATTGGGCTCTAGTACTGTGTACAGATTGTTTGGGTTTTATGTCCTCGCAACATCTAAGGGGACGGGTGCCTTTTCGAGTTGAGAGTGCACACTGATGGGCGACTTTATAGTGCTTACTGCTGACACCTTGACCCAAAACCCCACGGTGAGTGCTGGTTTATGTTGGTTTTACATCCTAGCAACATCTGAGGTATTATCGCGCTGTGACGGTCTGTACTGATGGTGACTTAATAATGCTGCCTCCACTCGGAGACTGCTTACAACAGGCACCATAACCCAATATCTCACTCAGTCAGATTATCCTACTCCTACTGAGCTAACCAGTCCTTGCTTTACCCTAGTGTAGTAGTCTGCACTGACCTCTCAGGCAAGGAGCCTCATAGACAGGTAGGAGGGTGATATCAGGGAGCCTAGGTGGTGTAATGGTTAGTGTAGCAGTCTGCACTGACCTCTCAGGCAAGGAGCCACATAGCCAGGTAGGCGTGGGTAGTGTGGTGATATCACGGAGCCTAGGTGGTGTAATGGTTAGTGTAGTAGTCTGCACTGACCTCTCAGGCAAGGAGCCTCATAGACAGGTAGAAGGGTGATATCAGGGAGCCTAGGTGGTGTAATGGTTAGTGTAGTAGTCTGCACTGACCTCTCAGGCAAGGAGCCACATAGACAGGTAAGTGTGGGTAGGGTGGTGACATCAGGCAGCCTAGGTGGTGTAATGGTTAGTGTAGTAGTCTGCACTGACCTCTCAGGCAAGGAGCCACATAGACAGGTAGGAGGGTGATATCAAGGAGCCTGGGTGGTGTAATGGTTAGTGTAGTAGTGTGCACTGACCTCTCAGGCAAGGACCCACATAGACAGGTAGTGTGGTGACATCAGGGAGCCTAGGTGGTGTAATGGTTAGTGTAGTAGTCTGCGCGGACCTCTCAGGCAAGGAGCCACATAGACAGGTAGGAGGGTGATATCAGGGAGCCTAGGTGGTGTAATGGTTAGTGTAGCAGTCTGCACTGACCTCTCAGGCAAGTAACCACATAGACAGGTAGGCGTGGCTAGTGTGGTGATATCAGGGAGCCTAGGTGGTGTAATGGTTAGTGTAGAAGTCTGCACTGACCTCTCAGACAAGTAACCACATAGACAGGTAGGCATGGGTAGGGTGGTGACATCAGGGAGCCTAGGTGGTGTAAGGGTTAGTGTAGTAGTCTGCCCTGACCTATCAGACAAGGAGCCACATAGACATGTAGATGTGGGTAGGAGGGTGACATCAGGGAGCCCAGGTGGTGTAATGGTTAGCACACTGACGCGGAATACAAAGAGATGTGGGTTCAAGCCCCTCTCTAGGCAGAATATTTGCCCTTTTCATCACCCGCCCCCCCCCCCCCCCACGACACTAGTAATGCCGAGCGCCAGGCTAGCTTGCAACAAGTGTAAATTGGTTTGACTCATATGTGACCTTTAAACCCAGGACCACGGAGATGATAGGTCCATTCAGCATCTGGGTTGTGTGTGTGTGTGGAGGGGGGGGGGGCTATGTGTCGGCTGGTTTTGTGCCTGTGTGTACATGCTTGTGCTTTGTGGTGTTTACGCTTCGCTTTATACAGAACCGCGCTCTTGTTTACAGCTTGTGTTTGGTGCTCATGTTTGTAGCAGACACACACTATACAGCAAGTGGTAATCTGGGGGGGGGGGTCATGGTGATATGACCTTAGATGTTGCTAGGATGTAAAACAACAAGAAACATGATCAGGTTTGTAGCAGATACACACTGTACAGCAAGTGGTGGTGTGTAGGACACAGTGGTAATATGGGGGGTGTCCTGATATGACCTTAGATGTTGCTAGGATGTAAAACAACAAGAAACATGATCAGGTTTGTAGCAGACACACACTGTACAGCAAGTGGTATGATGTGTAGGACACAGTGGTAATATGGGAAGGGGGTCCTGATATGACCTTAGATGTTGCTAGGATGTAAAACAACAAGAAACATGATCAGGTTTGTAGCAGATACACACTGTACAGCAAGTGGTATGGTGTGTAGGACACAGTGGTAATATGGGGGGGGGGGCATTGTGATATGACCTTAGATGCTACTAAGGCGTAAAAGAACAAGCAAGTAATCGGTGGGTGGAGGGGTGCAGTTCATTCTGTCTTCTACAGAATTAGTAGCTTCATGCAAGAAACACCGATAAAACAAAATAAAATCCACAAAACCATCTCACCCCCACCCCCACACACACACATCACAGAGCAGTACACTGGCTGTGAATTACGTGTTAGTAGGACAGATCAGATGGGATGGCCAAATGAGTTGAGCAACCGTCTCCCGTCTTGGTAGATCGTGGGAATCAAATCCCAGCCGAGTCAAACCAATGGCTTACAAAATTGATATTTGTCGCTTCCTAGTCTTTATACTGGTTGCTATCTAACCTGGCACTTGGCATTACTGTTATAGGACAAGGACTGGTTTTCACAGTATCAGGATAATGTGACTGAGTGGGATATCAGGTCATGTTGCCAGTAGTAGGCATGGCCTCCCAGTGGGACAGCACTATGAAGTCACAATAAGTGCGCACTGTCACAAGTTGGTACCGATCCTGATATGACCATGGATGTTGCTAGGATGTAAAACAACAAACAAAGTTACTCTGCGGTGTTTGATGCTTGGCTTTGTAGCAGACAAATGCTGTATGGCTCTTAGTGTGTGTGATCCGACACAGTGTTACGGGGGATAAATGGGAAATATTGCGCTTAGAGCAGGATTCAAGCCCATTTCCTATCCATTACACCACCTAGGCTCCCTGATGTCGTCACTCTAACCACGCCCACCTGTCTATGTGATCCCTTTGTCTAACAGGGGTCCGTGCAGACACACACTGTACAGCAAGTGGTGTGTAGGACACAGTGGTAATCTGGGTGGCGGGGTCCTGATATGACCTTAGATGTTGCTAGGATGTAAAACAACAAGAAGCATGATCAGGTTTGCAGCAGACACACACTGTACAGCAAGTGGTGTGGTGTGTAGGACACAGTGGTAATCTGGGTGGGGGTGTCCTGATATGAACTTAGATGTTGCTAGGACGTTGCCGGCTGTCATCATTTGCCTGATTAAACAATATTATTATTGCGCCAGATAGGCTAACAGATTCCTGAAATGGGCAGACTGCTGATGCACTTACTAACCAATTTACGATGTCTTTCCGAATCACAGCGAACACGACTGAATGGTTGTGATGAAAAATAATGCCTGTTCTAGAAAAGGGCTATGTTAGCAGCAACCTTCAATTTTGACCACGTGTACGTTCTGACTTCCACGACTGAGAATTTGTGAGCCAGGATGACCAAACATGCGTCCTATATTGCGAGCACTGCACTAATCATAAATAAGAGCAGGGTCAAACCCGTGACAGCCTTAGAGTGATTGCGGTTATGAGGTAAACCTAGTGACATATTGATCCCTCCATATATATGCTGTATAAACCATTATAAATATATATACCGTAACGTATATGTCCTAATAGAAGCACGCTACCCAATAGAAGCACACCCCCCAATTTCAAGATTGAAAGCACGCACAAATGTACGATCATATTCAGACTGAATGCACATAAAATAAGACAATCCCACTTTATTTCAGAGGCACGACAAAAATAAATCCATATAATTCTTTAACGTTGAATAGATGTTCATCATGTGTCTGCACTTGCGCAGTGCGCGTCTATTTGAACATATACGGTAAATATAAAGTGTCATTTTCTGAAACTGGGCACTAAAATGTGACATGGAAACCCAAAGTGAAATCCTTCCAAACAATAGCAAAAAAACATTCCAAAAATAGCCAAAAAAAACATTTTAAAAAAAACAGCAGATTCCATTTTCCTCTAAAGGTTTGCATATTATGCATATCTCGGAATTTTTTTTAAACTATTACACTTTTTTATTTAGATCTTATACAAATTGAGTAATATATTAAGATCACTCGTGTAACATGGAAATTAAAGACACATCCAGAACATCATTTTAATGTACACAACAAAATCCAACAAGATTTTATTGATTACAGTTGAGGAAACAAGGTTATGTCTTACAAGAAAAATGTTGAAGAAAATTGGTAATAAGTTTGGTCAAATGCATAGTGTCAAGCTGTAATATTTTTTGTGAGATAGATTAAATATATTAATATATATATATATGTATATGCATACAGCTCATACAGTTACCAATTTTTCAGTTTGTAAAAGTCAGCATCAAGAAGCAGTCACAACTGCTAACGTTGCCTTTTCTAGAACAACGACAACCATTCAGTCATGAACGCTCTGATTCGGCAATGGAATACAGACATTGTAAATTGGTAAGTGTGCGCATCAACAGTTAGCCTGTTTCATGAATCGGTTGGTGTATGTGGCGACATAATGATCAGCTTTGTTATGTGATTGGGGAGGAAGAATGATGGCACATATCAGCTGGTCACGCAGTTCGGCCTCTTTGTGCTTTGGTGGCCGGCAGCCATCGTGTGGAATTACTTATTGACCTGATCCATACACTCATAGAGTGCTCTGAAGCTTGTTTTTTTATTGGGGTTTTACTTCATGGCAACATCTAAGGTTATATCTGGACAGGTACCGACTTGTGACAGCGCACACTCATGGTGAGTTTATAGTGCTGCCCCATTGGGACACCGGGTACCTACTTGTGACAGTGCACACTCATGGCGAGTTTATAGTGATGCCCCATTGGGACACCATGCCTACTGCTGGCATCATGACTCGATATCCCACTCAGTGACATTATCCTGATACTGAGCTAACCAGTCCTTGTCCTATCCTATTAATGCAGAGCGCCAGGCTAGGAAGTGACAAGTATAAATTTTTAAGTTTGACTTGACCAGGGTTCAAATCCTACGATCTACCATACGAAAGCGGGTGAAAGACGCTCAACTCATTTGGCCATCTCGTCTGGTCTGTGCTACTAACACGTAATACACAGCCAGTGTACTGTTATGTCATTTTTGTCTGGGTTTTTCTTGTGAGATTTTTTTTGTGGATTTCCTTTGTGGCTTTATGGGTGTTTCTTGCAATTGCATGCAGGTTTTTTTAAATTCTCAGTGATGGGATTTCCCCTCTCTTCACATACACAGGCTCGACAACCAGATGTGGCCTTGATTTTAAAGCTGTGTAGTCTGTAGATACTGGTGTAGACCTGCAAGGGTGGCCGAATGAGTTGAGTAGAGCGTCCGTCCCCTGTTTTGGGAGATCGGGGCATCCAAACCCATGAGTTTGTGCGTTCGAACCCTGGTCGAGTCAAACCGATGACTTAAAAATGTATACTTGGTGCTTCCTAGCCTGGCGCTTGGCAATACTAGAATAGGGCAAGTACTGGTTCACTCAGTGTCAGGATAATGTGACTGAGTGGGATATCAGGTCATGGTGCTGGCGACCTGATTTCCCAGTGGGGCAGCACTATAAAGTCGCCATGAGAGTGCACTGTCACAAGTCGGTACCCGTCCTGATATGACCTTAGATGTTGATAGGATGTAAAACAACAAACAAACTAGATACTGGTGCAATTATTAAGCATTTGTTGCCACATAGACGGGCATACCGAGTCAATTTAATAGAACCTGTTATTGCATAAGCCAATGGTGTCAGAGTTTTGATGTGTTTGCCAGAATTAAGTTGCCACCTTGTCACTTCATATAGCTCCAAAGTTAGCCATTTAAACTAAAATCTTTTTTTTTTTTTACTAAAGTGTATTTTATATTCATCGAATAATATCTCTTGTCAGCGCCAGAGCACTGGTCTTCCGGCCGTACAGTACAATTCCTTAATACATAAATGAAACTACTATCAGTTGTAATAGTAACTGCATGCAAATTGTGTTCAATACTAAAAGTATTATACATTTGATGAATGAAGTATCAGCTGTAGTAGTAACTGTGTTCAAATCCAGTCCAATAAAAGTATCGTGCACAAATGAAATTACTATCAGTTGTAATAGTGACTGCATGCAAATCCTGTTTGTTACCAAAAGTACCATACATTTTATAAAGGAAGTATCAGCTGTAGTAGTAACTGTGTACAATTCCAGTCCAATAAAAGTATCACGCATTCAGCGAATAGGTATTGCATGGTTTTAGAATTGTCTTTAAACACTTTTTTCCTTCTTTTTTCATTCTTTCTTTTTCTGTAAAGAAATATATCAAAATATATATACCTATTTTCAAATACATGCACAGTATTTTTTGCAAATCAGTGGATCTAGTCACAATTAATATTCTCCGACGTATTTATCTCAGAAAATTGCAGAAATTTAAAACCATGGAACTATACAACTTTAAGACACCGGTCCTGGGAGGTTGGTTGGTTGTTGGACTTTAACCTCCTGGCAACATCTAAGGTCTTATATGTTGTTGTTTGTTGTTGTTTTACGTCCTAGCAACATCTAAGGTCATATCAGGACGGGTACCGACTTGTGACAGTGCGCACTCATGGTGACTTTATAGTGCTGTCCCACTGTGAAACCAGGCCGCCGGGACCATGACCTGGTATCCCACTCATTCACATTATCCTGACACTGAGCACACCAGTCCTTGCCCTGTCCTAATAATGCTGAGCGCCTGGCGAGGAAGCGACAAGTATACATTTTTAAGTCATTGGTTTGATTCGACCAGGGTTCGAAACCACGACCCCACGATCTACTAGCACATGAGACGGACGCTCTAACTCATTCGGCCATCCCGTCTGGTCGTCAGGTCTTGTATCAGGACGGGAGTAGTAGAAAGGATGAAGTCAGCACGAGTGTGGGAAATTCTCAGAAACTGCGTACCATTTATTTTGACATTGGAAGCCCAAAATGAAAACATTCCAATTAATACCAGAAAACATTCAAAGTAATATAACTAATAACAGAATCCATGTTCATTTGAAAGTTTACATGTTGTGTATATGTCAGAATTGAAAACAAAATTCACCTTTTGATTTTGATCTTAGCGTTGCATAGTCCTGTCGTGGGGGAAATATTTCGCCTAGAGCGGGACTGGAACCCACATCACTTTGCATTCCTGGCCATTGTGCTAACCATTACACCACCTAGGCTCCTTGATATCACCACACTACTCATGCCTACTTGTCAATGTGGTTACTTGCCTGATAGATCAGTGCAGACTACTACACTCGTCCCCCTGGAATTGTAAGTCTTTTAATGCTTATAATTACATACATACAGGCAATCCACTAACACATACATACACAGGGTAGGTTCAACAACTATACAGTGCGTAGCTTGTACAGGATCATGGTCACGGCAACCGGTGTCATGGGGGGTGATGAAAATGGGAAATATTGTGCCTAGAGCAGGACTTGAACCCACATCTCTTTGCATTTCGGGCCAGTGTGCTAACCATTACACCACCTAGGCTCCCTGATAGGGTGGGTGTGTGATAACAGAACCTATTGAGCAGAATAAACATTTTTTAAATTTATTTTTGTTGTTGTAAATATAATTTATTCATTGAATAAAGTCTTTTGTCAGCGCCGTGGCACTGGTCTTCCAGCCATGTGACAATACAGTTATTTACAATATATGCAGCTAGCCCAAATCAGCTGAAATACATTCAAACATTCAAAGACTTACATATGGTATAGTTTGACATTCCATACAAAATAGCGTTATATGTTGTTTCCTACACTTGATACATACATGTGTATTGTAGCCTTTAATTACGGAGTGTTAGTCATAGTTTTCCTTCATAGGTTTGTATGCCTACTATGTTGTGAATTGCAAATATATGTTGTGAGTTAACATTTTGAGATGGAGTGAGTGTTAGTAGAATGGTTTGTTTATTCTGTTGGATAGAGTGTGGTTAGCTTATAGGGTTATGCTTAAAAGGTTAATACCTCAGGTGTGTTTTTTGACTACAACAATAAATACTTTAAAATGTGCCCACCTGCCTAATCAGGGTGACTGTGTGACATCAGAACTTATCTGTTTAAACACATTGAACATTACATAAGACAGACAAAATGTCTTGTCAACTATAAACTTAGCTTGTTTTATAAGAGAAAAAATGTAACCCACAACGATTGTTTGAGTTGCCCCGAGTATACATCTTCTACTCGGTGCTGCTCCCCATTTTTGCATGAACCGCAGTGACTGGTCCTGTACATTATTACACAGCAGGAGCCGCTCCCTTAATTCTACAGGATCGGTGCTGTAACTAATACAGCACTGACCAAACTTAGATTATTTAGAATGTCAATTCCAATAGTAAGATGGCTGGAAGACCAGTGCTCCGGCGCTGACAAATGTCATATTCAGATGAATAAATACTTTACCCAAAAAAAAGAAATTGAGCAGAATAAACATATTTACCAAAAGAAACAAGGAAAACACACACACACAAAAGTACAAAAAAACCGGCGCTGCCTAATATCAGGGTGAGTGTGTGATAGCTGCCAGATTGCTCGCTGCATTATAGACGAAGCCAGCCTCTAATTGCCATTCATGGCCCTCTGTCGACGTCTTGCGCTTAAAGCATCCACGTCTTGGCCTTCACCAGATGCGGTGGCCGAATCGGTAGAGCGCAGGCTTCCTGTACGGAAGGTTGGGAGTTAGATTCCCAGTCGACCGAGCGCGGTGGCCGAATCAGTAGAGCGCAAGGTGTCGCATGTGGAAGATCGGGAGTTTGGTTCCCAGTCGAGTCAAACCAACGACTTATAAAAATTGATATTTGTCTCTTCCTCAGTTGGCACTCGGCATTAATAGGATAATACAAGGACTGGTTGGCTCAGTGTCAGGATAATGTGACTAAGTGGGATATCAGGCCATGGTGCCAGCGGTAGGCCTGGTCTCTGTGGGGTAGCACTATAAAATCACCATGAGTGCGCACTGTTGCAAGTTGGTGCCTGTCCTAATATGACCTTATAGATGTTTCCAGGATGTAAAACTACAACAAAACAACAACAAAATTAAAAAGAATCTTGGCCTTCATTTATGCCTACTTAAGGAGCTGTACCTCATGACTGCAAGGGTTCAGGGTGTTGGCTTCGTGCGCGTTAGATTCTATTGCCATCAATATACTGCTAAGCCGTTTAACGGTATATATTTCTAGGTCAGCTAATATGACCAACGCTAATCGATATATATCTTTTTTACCGTCAATATACTGCTAGACCACTTAATGGTTTATATTTTTAGGTCAGCTAATAGGACCAACGCTAATCGATATATATTTTTTTACCGTCAAGATACTGCTAAGTGGCTTAACGGTTTATATTTATAGGTCAGCTAATATGACCAACGCTAATCGATCTATTTTTTGTTGGCATCAATGCACTGCTAAACCACTTAATGGTTTAAATTTAAAGGTCAGCTAATATGGCTGACGCTAGCTAAAGGATTCACTCCGTACTCACAGTAGGGGTGAAAACAACCCATTAGAAAAAGTGGTGAAAGGCTGGGTAAATGAAATGAGCAGATAAATTCTTAATTTAAGAAGCAAAATATATTCTTCATATACATCTTCACATTTACCTGCTACTTTTGAGTTGAATAATCTAATAAAACATGTAGTTTAATCGACTTTAAAAGTGTAATCGACAGCATTCTGTGGTCGCCATCTTGTCTTTTTGCATTCTCTCCCATTTCAACAACTGTGTGCCGATATAAGCAGCCATTGGATACTGGAACCAGTAATTTCATTTCCTGTTCCATACTAAAGCAATTTTCACCCGTATTTAGACTACGTTGTCATTCACCCCAATGCAGGGGTGAATCTTTGATCTAGACTGACGCTCAATCAATCAATCAATAGTTCCGTCCTCTAGTCGAGGGTTGGATGCAATGGTTCTCCACTTGTCCCGATGGTGTGCTGTTCTGATAGACTGTGAATAATTCAAGCCTGTCCACTGTGAAATATTTGTAAACCATGATGTTCTTGGTCTCCCTCTCCCTCTGCTGCCATTCACCTTCCCTTCCAACAATGTACGGTATATTGAACTCTGACGAATGATGTGGCCAAAATAAATAAGTTTCTTTGTCTGTATAGTGGCAAACAAGCTTTTCTTATTTTTAATTTTTCTGAGAACTTCTTTGTTGGTGATCTTCTTTGTCCATGATATTTTCATCATCCTTCGATAAGTCCACATCTCAAATGCTGCTAAACGTTTGTACATTTTCTTAGAGATTGTCCATGTCTCAGCCCCATACATTAGAGTAGACCACACATAACACTGAAGAATACGCTTCCTTGTTTGTATTAATATCTTACTTGATGTTAACACTCTATACATTTTGGAGAATGTGAATCTTTGATCTAGACTGACGCTAAGCGATCTATTTTGTTTGCCATCAATGTGCTGCTAAGCCACTTAATGCGTTAAGCCCCAGTCAGACCTCACCGGATTGAGGAAACGGACAGAAACCGGACACTGTCCAGTGAAATACAGCAATGTACGGTTTATATATGGTACCCATCCGGCGTGTCCGTTCTATCTCCGGTGGTGTCCTGCGGTGTCGGGTACACGTTTTGAACACACAGGACATGTACGGTTGATGTCCGTTTTAAGTCCGTTTCATGTCCGGTACCCATCCGTTACGTCTTCGGTTTGCTTCCTGCAGTGTCCGTTGATGGTGTTTTTTTGGTTTGTTTGTTTTATTGCGGGAATTCGGTCAGTATATGTTTTCTGCGCGTCCGTGAACAATCCGTTATGTCCGTTTGACATTCGGTTTTCGTCCGGTGGCTATTCGTTAATGTACGTTCCTTGTCTGTTTCGCGTTCGTTTCATACGGTACATTTTGATACGGAACACCACTGGACTAGACAATTCTTTGTCCGGTGGTGTCCGGTACTCAGTCAGGTAGGGTCTGACTGGGCCTTTGAGGTTAGCTGATATTACCAATACCAAGCGATCTATATATCTGTATGTATATAGATATATATATATATATATAGATATATATATATATAGCTTTCGAAAGTGAGCAGAGTGACGGCTCACGGTGTAGAGGATGCGGGGAGGAGAGAATGCCAGCTCCACAGTGAATATTATGGAGGTTTAGGTGGTTAGAGAGAAACATTAAGAGGCTGCTGTTGTTTATATCCTCATAATAAATTATATAGTACATAGATGAGACTGTCTCAAAAGGTGCTAAGCAATATGGGACAAAAGTTTGACCATTGTAACAATCAACATACTATCTGCTCATGCATTTGCTCAGGATAAACTGATTTATTTTTTACATGATGTTTCATAATCCCAATAGAAGACATATTGGTTTGAAGCAAATGTCCTTGTGTTTTCAGTGTAACCGTTTCTGTGCTGTTTTGTGTCAATCGTTACAATGAACAAAAAAAAGAAGAGTGATCACCTTTTGAGACAGGCTCATATACATGTTTGGTAAAACAGTTTATTCATCAGAACATACATTTTTACCCAAGTACGGACCAGAGGGGATGGCCGAATGAGTTTGAGCGTCTATCTCCCGTGTTGGTAGATCGTGGGGTCATGGGTATGAAACACTGGTCGAGTCAAACCAATGACTTAAATAATGATACTTGTCGCTTCCTAGCCTGGCGTTCGGCATCATTAGGATAGGGCAAGGACTGGTTTGCTCAGTGTCAGGATAATGTGAGTGAGTGGGATATCAGGTCATGGTGCTGGTGGCCTGGTCTCCCAGTGGGGCAGCACTATAAAGTCACCATGAGTGTGCACTGTCACACGTCGGTACCGGTCCTGATATGACCTTAGATGTTGCTAGGACATAAAACAACAAGAACAACCCAAGTACATTACATTGTATGTAAGCATCTCCATAGGTACCTAGGTAGCGTATATTAGTAGATTAAGACGGAGGTTTAGTGCGTTAGCTGTCAGGGGTAAGTTCGGTATTGTGGGCTAACGTGGTCAATTATTGTATAAACTCCCGTCCTGATATGACCTTATGTAAAGTCCATGGCTGGAATTTGTGGCTGTGTAGGCAGGCTATAGTGAAATCAATACAGGCAAAAAGAAAGGAAGAGTATAAAGTGTAAAGAAGAGAGAGAGTCAAGCCCTCTGGTTTATTATTTATATGGTACATGGATCCAGTATCGAGTATCACCCCACCCCATTCTCCCAAGCATGCGTGTGGTGATCCTGACTAGCAGAGGGGGGAGGGGGTAGTGGGTAGGGCTCTGAGTGGCCCTTACACACTATCTTACGAGTACCACAATGTCTATTTACCAATCAATCAAGCACCACAAGCAACTACATAAACAGATCTATGCACCTGGCCATGTATACCTGTTTCACAAATAGAACATTTGCATTCCCCCACCATTACATCATTAGCGGAATACTTTAACTTAGATGTTGCTAGGACATAAAACAACAACAAACAAACAAATGTATAAACTGTGCTGTTATCATTCTTTGGTTGGTTGGTTGTTGGAGTTTTACTTCCTGGCAACATCTAAGGTCATATCAGGACGAGTTATCATGGGTGAGGTGTACGCGGTGGGCGGAGCTATCTCATAAGTTCCCACAGTCTATTTGCTCTGGTCTGGCTCCTAATGTATAAAGGGTGATTAGTTGCCTGTTTAGCAGAGGTGGACCATTGAGTGGATGTGGGTGGGGGGTGTGGGGGGGTGAGCGTAAGGCAGGGCCTGGATCCAGGGGTATGGATCCAGGGGTCTGGCCAGGGATATGAGTTCTAATTAGTGACGTAGAACCTGGGTCGGGTGGTGCATTATTTGTCCACTACTGATGAGGTTATATGCCTGTATCAGGATATCTATTAAACATATATATATATACATATATGTGCTCTATAATCTACTATGGGAATATAAACAAGGACACTATCACTTATCAGTTCTCTCTATATTAGTTATTACCTACTGTACTACTCACTAGGCGTTAGTTCCTGCCCCCGCCACTAGGGTGCCACCTGTGAGTGGCTCCTGGCCACCCGGATACCAGCTGCGTCTGGTCACTACCGCTGCCAGACCCGCTCGGATGATCACCCCCCCCCCCCACCTCCCCATGCCAATTTTATTTTTCGGGGGTGGGGATGGTTTATTTACAGTGTCCATGGTGCATATTACTTCGGTAATGTGGGTAATTCGGGACCGAGTCGGAGCTGCCCCTCACCCCCCCCCTCTTTCTTCCTCTCTCCCTTCCCCCTCCCCTACCTGCCCCGCCTCCCTACAGGCGGCGACACCGCTCCCCCTCCCCACTACCCTGCAGATGGCGCCACTACCACTCACGACCGGGAACCAGCACCTCTGACCTCATTCCTCCCCCGCCCCTACACTGCCCTGCGCCCTCCACCCAGCCCACTTCTCACCAGACGCCGCACCGACAACACCCCTCCAACTTTACCACCCGCCCACCCAACACCACAAGGGTTGAGGCCCGGATCGCGACCGAGAAAACACTACCTCACCCTACCCTACTGACCTCCCCCTACTTTCCTCTCGCCCCCCCCCCCTTCCTACGCCTCCCACACACTCTCTTCCATACCTCCTACACCACCCTCCCCATCTCCCCCTAACCACATACCACTTACCTCCCCGCACACCTGATGTACTTATCCTCTCATTGATCTCTTCACTGCACCGATAACCATTATATACCTGATTACTGATTACCGACGTCACTATTGATCACCTAATGATCTGCTCGATCTCTCTAATTAACTATTATTACCTGATCATGCCTCAAAATGTCCTGATCTATTGTACTATAACTCCTGATCACCGATTACCGACATGACACTATTGATCATACATTAACTGAGTCACATTTCTCGACTGCTCCCATTGTTACATTGATCCATTGCCTGCCTTGTACTACTATGCTTCGAACTCCAATAAAGTTCCATCTTATAGCTCCGTCTCGTGTCCTGAATTACGAATAAGTCGCATCGTGGCTTGTTTTCATCGCTGAACAGCAATAGTCTAAATTTGGTAGCAGCCTTGTCATCTTAGCCGTTGCTGTTAGTCATTACGTTAGTTTTTGTGTTTGTTGTTTTTATCTGGGGTTCCCATATTTTAATTTTTGTTTGTGCACATTCACAACATTTAGGTATATTACTAATTATTGTTAGACTATAAAACTTTATCAGGATATCCATTACATATCCACTACTGATTTGTTAGAATATAAATCTGTATCAGGATATCTATTACATATACACTACTGATTTGTTAGACTATAATAAATCTCTATCAGGATATCTATTACATATCCACTACTGATTTGTTAGACTATAAATCTGTATCAGGATGTCTATTACATATCCACAACTGATTTGTTAGACTATAAACCTGTACCAGGATATCTATTACATATCCACTACTGATTTGTTTAGACTATAAACCTGTACCAGGATATCTATTACATATCCACTACTGATTTGTTAGACGATAAACCTGTATCAGGATGTCTATTACATATCCACTACTGATTTGTTAGACTATAAATCTGTATCACGATGTCTATTACATATCCACTACTGATTTGTTAGACTATAATAAATCTGTATCAGGATGTCTATTACATATCCACTACTGATTTGCTAGACTATATTAAATCTGTATCAGGATGTCTATTACATATCCACTGCTGATTTGTTAGACTATAATAAATCTGTATCAGGATGTCTATTACATATCCACAACTGATTTGTTAGACTATAAACCTGTGCCAGGATATATATTACATATCCACTACTGATTTGTTAGACTATAAATCTGTATCAGGATGTCTATTACATATCCACTACTGATTTGTTAGACTATAAACCTGTATCACGATGTCTATTACATATCCACTACTGATTTGTTAGACTATAATAAATCTGTACCAGGATGTCTATTACATATCCACTACTGATTTGTTAGACTATAAACCTGTAGCAGGATGTCTATTACATATCCACTACTGATTTGTTAGACTATAAACCTGTACCAGGATGTCTATTACATATCCACTACTGATTTGTTAGACTATAAACCTGTATCAGGATGTCTATTACATATCCACTACTGATTTGCTAGACTATATTAAATCTGTATCAGGATGTCTATTACATATCCACTACTGATTTGCTAGACTATATTAAACCTGTATCAGGATGTCTATTACATATCCACTGCTGATTTGCTAGACTATATTAAATCTGTATCAGGATGTCTATTACATATCCACTGCTGATTTGCTAGACTATATTAAATCTGTATCAGGATGTCTATTACATATCCACTACTGATTTGCTAGACTATATTAAATCTGTATCAGGATGTCTATTACATATCCACTGCTGATTTGCTAGACTATATTAAATCTGTATCAGGATGTCTATTACATATCCACTACTGATTTGCTAGACTATATTAAACCTGTATCAGGATGTCTATTACATATCCACTGCTGATTTGCTAGACTATATTAAATCTGTATCAGGATGTCTATTACATATCCACTGCTGATTTGCTAGACTATATTAAATCTGTATCAGGATGTATATTACATATCCATGACTCTCTCTCTCTCTCTTGAAGATTTAAACTGCCTATCATGGATAAGCCTGAATAGACTTGTTTTCACTATTAGACCGTTTTGTCGATAGAAACCGACCCAATGGATTTTTAACCTCCCACACCACATAGACATGGTATGAGAGCAACCGGCCTTTGATGACGCTGTAAGTTATCCACAGCGGTGGAAATCCAAATTGACAGAGGGGGGGCACAGGGAATCGAACCACTGACCTTCAGATTAGGGGTCCGACCTAGGAAAAAGTCAGACACTCTAACCACTCCGCCACAGAGAACACCACGATTTGCTACACTATAATAAATCTGTATCACGATGTCTATTATGTATCCACTACTGATTTGTTAGACTATAAATCTGTACCAGGATATCTATTACATATCCACTACTGATTTGCTAGACTATAATAAATCTGTATCTGGTAGACTATAATACAGCTGGTAACAGGTTCTATTAAATTGGCGCATTACGCTCTTCTATGCAGCAACAAATGTTTAATAAGTGCACCAGTATCTAGGTTGGATATGTAGAATCAAATCTAGATAAGTGTTTTGATTTTGAAAATTTGATATTGTAGTAGGCTGCACTGACCTCTCAGGCAAGTAATCACATAGACAGGTAGGCATGGGTAGTGTGTTGATATCAGGGAGCCTAGGTGGTGTAATGGTTAGCACACTGGCCTGGAATGCAAAGAGATGTGGGTTCGAGTCCCGCTCTAGGCACAATATTTCCCATTTTCATCACCCCATGACACTGGTTGCCGTGACCATGATCCTGTACAAGCTACACGCTGTATGGTTGTTGAACCTACCCTGTGTATGTATGTACTGTGCATTGCCTGTATGTACGTAATTGTAAGCATTATGCATTTAGACTTACAATTCCAGGGGGACAAGTGTAGTAGTCGGCACTGACCTCTCAGGCAAGTAATCACATAGACAGGTAGGCATGGGTAGTGAGTTGATATCAGGGAGCCTAGGTGGTGTAATGGTTAGCACACTGGCCCGGAATGCAAAGAGATGTGGGTTCGAGTCCCGCTCTAGGCACAATATTTCCCATTTTCATCACCCCCATGACACTGGTTGCCGTGACCATGATCCTGTACAAGCTACGCGCTGTATGGTTGTTGAACCTACCCTGTGTATGTATGTACTGTGCATTGCCTGTATGTACGTAATTGTAAGCATTAAATGACCATTTAAAAGACTTACAATTCCAGGGGGACGAGTGTAGTAGTCGGCACTGACCTCTCAGGCAAGTAATCACATAGACAGGTAGGCATGGATAGTGAGTTGATATCAGGGAGCCTAGGTGGTGTAATGGTTAGCACACTGGCCCGGAATGCAAAGAGATGTGGGTTTGAGTCCCGCTCTAGGCACAATATTTCCCATTTTCATCACACCCACGACAATATTTTCATCGGACTACACAACTTTAATACAGTCTCAGGGATGAAAGATCTCCGCGATTTCGCGGAATTCGGCGATTTAAAAAATATATATAACGATTAATTTAAAGCAAAATGTCAAGGGATCGTTTATGGCAACAATCGGTTAGTTCGAATCCTGTTCTTATATGACCTTAGATGTTGCGAGAACATAAACCCCAAACAAGATATGGGCGATAATACAGTCACAACAAGGACTGTTGAAACCTGACTTCCGGCATTTTCCCATGATTCCCCGACAGTGCTAATCCTAGGGGGGGGGGGGGGGGGAACCGCCGAAATTTTCTGTCTGTGTATTAATCTCGGCTTGATTTCGAATGAGTAGAGCATCCGTCTTCTGTTTTTGGAGATCCGAACCCATGAGTTTGTGGGTTCGAACCCTGGTCGAGTCAAACCAATGACTTAAAAATTGATACTTGTCGCTTCCTAGCCTGGCGCTCCACATTATTAGGATATGGCAAGGACCGGTTGGCTCAGTATCAGGATAATGTGACTGAGTGGGATATCAGGTCATGGTGCCGACAGTAGGCCTTGTTTTCCAGTGGGGGCAGCACTATAAAGTCGCCATGAGCGTGCACTGTCACAAGTCAGTACCCGTCCTGCTATGACCTTAGATGTTGCTAGGATGTAAAACAACAACAAACAAACCTAGATGACCAGACTCGCTGTGGGAGAATGAAGTGGCCTGGGAAGTGACCGTTGGACACTTCAGGAGCCAAGCTGTGCATTCAGACCACTAATGGCTCGTCTAATTGACAAGTTCTCTTCAAGCAACTCAACAGACGCACACCGGCTGCTGGCATTTTGTGTGTGTGTGTGTGAGTCAGGATCACGAAAAGAGGCCAATTGGAGGAAGTTGTCGGCATCGATCATTGGATGTCGGCGTCGTACAGTATAATTATAGTTTAGCATTGATAGAGGCGTTGGACAGTCCTTAAATTTATCCTGAATGTAAAGGTAGAGAAAACACAACAACCTTATTTGTTTCTAGGCTAATTTAATAGAAAACAAAAGAAATGCACTACACTTTAAGAATTGTGACGCCGACATCTTAAATAAACCACCAATTGGCGCATTTTCGTGAGACTGACTCGTATAGATTAGTTGATTAAAGTTGTATAGTCCGATGCTTTTGAATTTCTGCAATTTTCTGAGATAAATACATTATGCTAATCATTATAGTCTACTGTAGTTTAGTTTGAAGTAACTTTGATTTTAAATGACTAACTTTGTGGGTATTTAATGTCAAAACGTGCCAAATTAATTTTGGCAAGCACGCCAAACCTTTGGCACCATAGACTTCAGTAGGAATACATTCTATTAAATTGACTTATTATGACTTTCTACGCAGCAAGAAATACTTAATAAGTGCACCAGTATGTAAGTTGAATATGTAGAATTAAGTCTAGATGAGTGTTTTGATTTAGAAAACTTGATGTTTTATCGGACTAATCAACTTTAAGCAGGGGAAATTTCAATCGTGGACGATTGGTCTTCCCCATTCCACTGGTCCTTGCCCTATCCTAATAATGCCGAGCACCTGGCTAGGAAGCAACAAGTATCAATTTTAGGGAGTTAGCTGTCTTAGTATTATAAGGTCTTTGCCCATGCCTACCTGTCTATGTGGCTCCTTGCCTGAGAGGTCAGTGCAGACTACTACACTAACCATTACACCACCTAGGCTCCCTGATGTCACCACACTACCCATGCCTACCTGTCTATGCGGTTCCTTGCCTGAGAGGTCAGTGCAGACTACTACACTAACCATTACACCACCTAGGCTCACTGATATCACCACACTACCCACACCTACCTGTCTATGTGGCTCCTTGCCTGAGAGGTCAGTGCAGACTACTACACTAACCATTACACCATCTAGGCTCCCTGATATCACCACACTACCCATGCCTACCTGTCTATGCGGTTCCTTGCCTGAGAGGTCAGTGCAGACTACTACACTAACCATTACACCACCTAGGCTCACTGATATCACCACACAACCCATGCCTACATATCTATGCGGCTCCTTGCCTGAGAGGTCAGTGCAGACTACTACACTAACCATTACACCACCTAGGCTCCCTGATGTCACCACACTACCCACACCTACCAGTCTATGCGGCTCCTTGCCTGAGAGTCTACAGTCCCAAGTTGCGTAGTTGTAATGTACTTGGCTGCTGTCGTCCTCCCTTAATTGTGCTTGTGCAGCTCTGTGCGTGTGCGTGTGCGTGTGCGTGTGCGTGTGAGCTCCCCGTCCATTCACCCCGTTAACCATACAACTGCTGTACGAGACGAGAACTTTGACGAGATCTTTGCATGAGATCTCCCCCTGTTACCTGTTGCCTGGATTTTAACCCCAGCAATTATAGAGGTCTGAGTCAAGGTTTGTTTGCTTGTTGTTTTACGTCCTAGCAACATCTAAGGTCATATCAGGAAGGGTACCGACTTGTGACAGTGTGCACTCATGGCAACTTTATAGTGCTGTCCCACTGGGAAACCAGGCCGCTGGTACAATGACCTGATATTCTACTCAGTCACATTATCCTGACACTGAGCCAACCAGTCCTTGTCCTATCCTAATAATGCCGAGCGCCAGGCTAGGAAGTGACAAGTATCAATTTTTAAGTATTGGTTTGACTCGACCAGGGTTCAAACCCACGACCGCACGATCAACCAGCACGGAAGACGGACGCTCTAACTCATTCGGCCATCCCGTCTGGTCCCGAGTCAAGGTGATGGCGTACCAAATTTATACTTGTCGCTACCTAGCCTGGTAATCAGCATTACTGGGATAGGTGGCGCTGCGTGTATTCATTGCCAGTGTCTCTGTCCGCCTCCTGTCGGCGCCATTTTGAATAGCCATTTGGCCGGAAGAGTGACGGCCGGAGATGAGATATAGAGCTGTGTAAAGAGGTCAGAGGTCACAGGTTTGATGGATGCTCAGGGGTTTTGATTTCGGTTTTCTTGTTCATATATATATTTCATATGTGGAATAGACTTGCCTGTACATTGAAGATAATAACAATGCATATTGATTGTAGCATATGGTGTTAATATAATAATTGATATTGAATATAACAATGGTATTAATAATGGGTATTTAATACAATATATTGAATGTAATAATTTTTTTTTAATTACAATTTCTTTTTATTGTGTCTGTATTTTTACTGTCCATAGCATATAAGCCCGGGTACCCAGGCTTGTTTTCAATGCTGGCCAGTTGTAGTGTTTGTGTTATCTTACCACACAGTAGCTGCTGATAAGTTATTTGATTGCCTGCATTTCAGTAGCAGATAAATGGTTGGTATGGTTAGTAGCCTATGTTAGTTTTTTTTAATTTTCTTGGCATATATGTATTTATTTTGTTCTACTCTTATTACTAGACTAGCCTACTCCTATTTACATATCATAGGCTTGTACGTAGCTGTGTGGTGTGTTATCTGGCTACTTTTGGCATGGTTACCTTCCATTGGGCATCCCGCTGGTGGGCCATGACATATCACATGCCCCTTTGCAGTGCAGCTTAGTGGGGGTTTCCTAGCCTAATTTGCACAGATATTTTTGGTAAGTTTTTAGGTCAGGATTTTGTCGTTCCTTTACCGTTTGGGTATTGATTATAATAATGGTGTTATTCATGGATATTGAATATAATAATGGTATTAATAATTGATATTGAATATAATAATGGTATTAATCATGGACATTCAATATAATAATTGTATTAATAATGGATATTGAATATAATAATGGTATTAATAATGGATATTGAATATAATAATTGTATTAATAATGGATATTGAATATAATAATGGTATTAATAATGGATATTGACAATAATAATGTATTAATAATGGATATTGAATATAATAATGGTATTATTCATTGATATTGAATATAATAATGACATTAATAATGGATATTCGATATAATAATTCATTGATATTGAATACAATAATTGTATTAATAATTGATATTGAATATAATAATTGTATTAATAATGGATATTCAATATAATAATGGTATTAATAATGGATATTCAATATAACGTTGAATATAATTATAGCATAAATAAAAAAGAAGAAGAAAACCAAGTGATCAGATGTGAATCAATTTCTGCGATTTTCATAGGAAATATTGGTTGTCCTGGTCGGGGTTGCCTATGGATTGATGGGTTTTCAAACTGTTACTAAAAATGCAGCTGTGTAACCAGCTGGAAAGACAGGCGCCATTTGCACACAGCACTAGCGGGCGTCGAACAGACGGGGTGGCCGAATGAGTTGAGCATCCATCTCCTTCTAATATTTCTGAATGCCCAGCAGCGTTTGGGACACCAGATAATATTAAAAACTCTCTCCCTTCATATCACCTGTGATGCTGTTATTCAAATACCGACTATCAACTCAGTAACCAATACTAAGGAAGAATGAAGACAAGTCACACAGATAAACAGTGGAGAAGTTGTGCTTTATTGGCATCAACTCCAGTCCACCTACCGGTGACCTATCATCCAAACTCCTTATCTTCTGTCCACACAGTATATCATTACTACTTTAGCCTGTATAGAAAGCAGTGCCTACAACCCATGGGACAGGAGTCCTATGGCTGTGTACACACTCAATTGGAATATATAAATTTTGCTAGCATCAGACAGAGTGTCTGGGGTTCCTGCTCAAGAGTACGTGTGTCTCACTCAAGAGCCAGGAGTAGAGTTCTCTCTCTTCACTGTGTCTGAAGCAGAATCTTGAATAATTAATGAATCTCAAAATGAGGCAAGTGTGGTCAGAGGGCCAAGGTGGTGTAGGTGACTGGGCAGTCCCACAGTCAGCCAATCAGGCACCCCCACAGCTGGGGTGGGAGCGAACCCCCAGTGGTAGGGGCTGTCACTCAACTCAGCTGCAGGTGGTGCCCTGAGTGCATATGCAAATGAGGCTGTGGTGGGCCCACCAACCTAGGTGGTGTAATGGTTAGCACACTGCCCCGGAATGCAAAGAGATGTGGGTTCGAGTCCCGCTCTAGGCACAATATTTCCCATTTTCATCACCCCCCCCCCCACCTGGACAATATCATCTATACAATAAAAGAAAAAATAAAGGCTTTTATCAAATTAGTTGCCTCTGAAGGCAGAATCTTGTATATGGTGGCAATGTGTTCAACTGGGTTGTCTTCGGTTATTTTTAGCTGGAGGTCACATGTTTTGTGTCGTGGCGCATGTGCATTAACCGGCGTCTGATTGGACAAATTCAATTCGCGAAATGTAGTTGAAGCCTTATAATTGTTTTTGCGTCACCCACTTTCAGCGGACTTGGTTTTATTGCTACAGTATAACCCCGTTAAACCAAACTTGAAGGGACCCTATAAATTTGTTTGGATGAACCGATCATTGGTTTAACCGAGCTTTGCCTTCGACTTTGACTTGGCTTTGGCAACAACTTTGGTGCATTATGAATGTAATATACAATGTGTGTGGACACTATGATTATTGTTTTTTATGTATATACAGTTTAACCCCATTAAACCAAGCTTGGTTAAATCAAACGATCGGTTAATCCAAACTTTTTTCGGCGACCCGTCAAAATACTACCATTTATCATATAAAAAAATCTCGGATGTCCTTAAAACCATTTGAAAGTTTGGTTTAACTGTACCGGAAGTGGCCTGGGGCCGACAATTAAAAAAAAAATTAACCGATACTTTGGTTTAACCGACTTTGGTTTAACCAACTTTTGATAAATGGTAGTATTTTGCCAGGCCACCGAAAAAAGTTTGGATTAACCGATCGTTCGGTTTAATCGAACTTGGTTTAACTGGGTTGTACTGTACTATGTATATATCTGTCAGACCGCGTCAAAGAAGAGTGGTGTTCTCTGTGGAGGAGTGGTTAGAGTGTCTGACTGTTTTCTAGGTCAGACTCCTAATCTGAAGGTTGGTGGTTCGATTACCCGTGCCACCACCTCTGCCAACTTAGATTTCCACCGCTGTGTATAACTTACAGCGTCATCAAAGGCCAGTTGCTCTCATACCATGTCTATGTGGTGTGGGAGGTTAAAAATCCCTTGGGTCGGTAAAAGTGTAGGCTCAGGCTTTCTATCGACAAACTGTCTAATGGTGAAAACAAGTCTATTCCAACTTATCTATGGCAGGCAGTATAAATCTTCAAGAAAAGAAAAAAAAAGAAAACTTACAAAGTTGATGCTTGTCGCTACCTAACCTGGCACTAGGTATTACTAGGATAGGGCAAGGACTGGTTAGCTCAGTCTCAGGATAATGTGACTGAATGGGATATCAGGTCATGGTGCCACCAGTAGGCCTGGTCTTCCAGTAGGGCAGCACTATAAAATCGCCATGAGTGAGCACGTCTATTCCCATCCTGATATGACCTTAGATGTTGCCAGGATGTAAAACCCCAACAAACAAACTCATATATACAAACAAGCAAAAATCCCCCGTTTAATCATCTAATGTACACAAAAACACAAAACAACACGAAATAGACTTCGCTGAACAATAACAGTTTTAGTTGACTGCCCCCCCCCCATCGTACTTTTTTTACGACCGTGAAAATGTTGAAGCGTATGAGTAGCGTATGTACCATACGCTCCCGTAGGTCGAGATTTTTTTAGCATGCACAAACATATTTGGACGGACGGACGGGAGAAAGCGTATGGCGGCGTACAACAGCGTAAGCCGGCATAGGATGGCACATGACGGCCTATGCATACCATATGCATAGCATACCGGTAGCGTATGCGTAGCGTATGCGTAGCATATGCGTAGCGTATGCGTAGTGTATGCGTAGCATATGGCGGCGTATGGCGGCGTATGCCGACATATATGACGTAAAGCGCCTACGCCACTGTCATCATCATCATCATGCTGTCGGTCGCGATGCGACAAAGACTGCTTTCATTACTTGACTGCCGCTCTCCATTGTGCGGTTGTACATTTCATGAAAGCTGCCTGCAAAAGTGTTGAAGTGCTGCTGGCTTTTGCAAGTTACCAGCGGCACTCTCTCGGGGAGCAAATAGAGGTTTCACACCGGCAAGAACATGTCAAGACAGGCGCAAAACTATTTGTCCCTGCAGTGGCTGGTCGGGAGATGTTGCGAGTTCCATACATCAACCGCCCTTAATGCTGCCACAGTGACATGGTTTTCTGTTTAGGGTTTGCTCCCTTAGCCTTCGGTTCTGTCAAGAACCTGTACCACAAGGCAGTGGTTTACAACTCTGCAGGGCAGGGGCGTCAAACTCCCTGAGGTATTGCTATACCTGCAATACCTGCATACCGCCACTGTACGCTCCCGCAAAAAACCCAAATGTGACTGCCCCTTTAGCCAAGGTCAATATATAACAACATATCCACATGTTTTATGATGAGGTGTTGGCATAGCTCACAACAACCTATTGAGGAGACCAGGCGGGATGGCCGAATGAGTTAGAGCGTCCGTCTCCTGTGTTGGTAGATCATGGGGTCGTGGGTTCGAACCCCGGTCGAGTCAAACCAATGACTTAAAAATTGATACTTATTGCTTCCTATCCTGGCACTCGCCATTATTAGGATAGGATAAGGACTGGTTGGCTCAGTGTCAGGATAATGTGACTGAGTGGGATATCAGGTCATGGTGAGGGCAGCCTGGTCTTCCGGTGGGGCAGCACTATAAAGTCACCATGAGTGTGCACTGTCACAAGTTGGTACCCATCCTGATATGACCTTAGATGTTGCTAGGATGTAAAATAACAACAAACAAACCTATTGAGGATTTGCGTCAAACGATTAGCACCACGTGACCAGTGCTTGTCGGCCATCATGGTTGGATAAAAAGTACAGTTATAACACTGCCGATGCGGCGGCAGCGTTAATATCGCTTGGATGTTGGGTTTAATTTGACCAGATTTCACTTTTTGAGTAGGCTATTCTCATAAATAATTATTCATTATTCCAATCCCCGATTGAATATTCATGGTTCTAAATATCAGAATTAGATCGTAGCAGTGAATAGATTTGTGCTTTTTGTTTTATTTACATACGCTTGATAGCAGAAGGAACTGCTTCTATCCAACCACGATGCAGAAGTAGCGTTATGCATACGTAACACGCAAATCCTCAATAATTATGCAGAAAATTTGATATTAATGCTGTCATGGGGGGGGGGGGGATGATACAAATGGGAAATATTGCACATAGAGTGGGAATCGAACCCACATCTCATTAATAACCCTTGCAAACTGCTTGTCTTTGTGGGATTTTACATCCCAGCAACATCTAAGATCAGGTTTATTGAATTAATTTTGATGAATTAATACTTTCATCTATTTTATTTACTTTGACCAAAGACCCTATAATACTAAGACGGCTCACTCAGCCTGTACTGTATAATCAAAATGATCAAACCCACCACTTGGTGCGCTGGTTGTTCTCTTGGTTAAACAGGTGCTATGTTATATGTATAAATGTATATATGAATGTGAAAGATGTGTGATGATGGCGAAGCTGATGATGATGCTGATGATGATGTGTATTTGTTCCTAGCAATTTCATATTGATGTGTATTCATACTTACCTATCTCATGTATAATATAATTGTATGTGTTTACATGTGAAACACCAACCAGCAGCCGGGCTGATCAAACCCACCACAAGGTGGCACTGCGAAATTTACATTACCATGGGAGAGATAGGGAGTGAGCCGTCTTAGTATTATAGGGTCTTTGCTTTGACCACAAATTGTATGATTGTGAGTTTTTTTTAATTCACGAGTGTTTTATTGATACATAATTGATTGTATGCTTTTACATTATATGTAAAAGCGATGGTTGAATAAAAACCAAACAATTCTCACCGTGAATATGGCCTATGCTGCCGACCCAGCATAAAGACACCACCAATCAATCAATCAATCAATCAAGATCATGTCAGGATGTTTAACCGATTGTTGCCACTGATTGTTTAGTAAATACCAAGACTGGACTTGATTCCAATTGTTTGCTTCTTCTAAATGTTGCATTTGCTTTTTGTAGGTTATTTTTCTTTTTATGAAGTGTGTTCACCGCATGCGGTGGGAATTATGCAAATTGCGCCAACGTGTTACCTTGGTTACAGGCGAAATTGAAAAGTGACTCCTTCCATTCTGAGATGGTGTGTCCGGGTAATGCGAAGGTGTAATGTGCTTTCTTTAGAACAATGCCTGCTATATATATGTCATGGGGGTGATGAAAATGGGAAATATTGTGCCTAAAGCGGGACTCAAACCCACATCTCTTTGTATTCTGGGCCAGTGTGCTAACCATTACACCACCTAGCCTCCCTGATATCACCACACTACCCACGCCTACCTGTCTATGTGGTTACTTGCCTGAGAGGTCAGTGCAGACCACTACACTCGTCCCCCTGGAATTGTAAGTCTTTTAATGCTTACAATTACATACATACAGGCAATGCACTTATATACACAGGATAGGTTCAACAATCATACAGCGTGTAGCTTGTACAGGATCATGGTCACAGCGACCAGTGTCATGGGGGTGAAGAAAATGGGAAATATTGCACCTCAAGCTGGACTTGAACCCACATCTCTTTGCATTCCGGGCCAGTGTGCTAACCATTACACCACCTAGGCTCCCTAATATCACCACACTACCCACGCCTACCTGTCTATGTCTGCAAACCCAACAGTTTCCGCTAGCTTGCGAATCGCAATAAGATGGTCAGCATGAGCTATGTCCCTGTAATAATCATCCCTCGGCAAAGTGCTAATTAAACACAGGTGTGGGATAAATGCCTTATACTTATAGTCAATCACTGTCAGGTCAGGTATATGAAGGCACCACAGTGATAAAGCTCTAATCAGATAGTGAGCATTCAATTTCTACACATCTCTTCCACCAGCATATCTTTTAAGGGACCACTTCTTCTTCTTCGCCGTGATGAACTTCCATCACTACTTGATCGCGACGATCTCCGTCTCCTGCTCATTCCTCTCGATCAGCGCCATGAGCCCCTGAACATAGAGTGCCCGTCGTCTGCATCCGTTCCCGACTGCCAAGTCGGAGGATGCAGCAGTTCGTTGACTTCTCGGCAATGGTTCCGTAACGGTTGGTTGTTTTCCCGCCATCACCATACCGCCATCTTGGATGGTCGTCATCCTCCTGGTGCGTCGTCGTCGTTCGCGCTCAGCCATCAGCTCTTCATATTCCTCCTCCAAAGCACCTACTTGCATCTCCGCCTTTAGTTCCTCGATTCAGGCCTTCACTTTTTTCTCACTCTCATCCAGCGACATAGCGGATAGAGATGATGTCATCTCGCTAACCTCGTCGCGCTCAAGTGTCGAGTGGGCCATCTTAGCGGCTGCCATGGCTCTCCTAGTTGATCTTCCCTGCATGATTATTGGTACCTCCGGTGAAGGACTACTGGGCCCGTATGCATGAATCGGGAGTTAGGGCTCTAACCGCGGCTAGGGTAGCTCCACCCGGCTAAAGTTGGAAAATCTGCATGCTTGAGCTGGTGCCAGCGCTAGCCGCCGACCGTAGCCTAGGCTAAGCTACCCTGATTTCAAGTCAGGTTTAACTGCTAGCCATGCTGGTTAGTGTGCGTGTGTGGCTCTCAATCTATTCAATTCTGTCATATGTAACAGAATTACGTACGCCATAAGTGAAATTTGATCAATTTAACCCTAAATTCGAACCGATATTAACGCCGCCGCCGCATTGGCAGCGTTATTCATATTGTCGAATCGACGAATGTAAAGTAAACAAATCGCCGCCGCAGCGACGTCGATATCCATAGTCAAATGTCAACTAAACATGGCCGCCGCCGCCGAATCGGCGGCAATATATTAAGCCCAAATCTATTCAATGCTGTCATATTTAACAGAATTACGTACACCATAAGTGAAATTTTATCAATTTAACCCTAAATTCGAATCGATATTAACACCGCCGACGCATTGGCGGTGTTATTCATATTGTCGACTCAAGGGATTTCCCAAAGCTATAAATAATTTCACGGTTAGCTATCCGCCCCGGCTAGTACATTGGTGCATACCACTTGACCTAATTAACCAAGGCCCTCCTAGCAGCGGATAGCTATCCCAGAGCTAGCTCCTAGCACCGGCTAAGCCTAACTCCGATTCATGCATACGGGCCCTGGTCTTGCACGAACCTTTCTCGTGATCTGCATGTGGCTTACCACAATCGCTAAGGTAACCTCCTACCGACATAGTACCATGGGTCGCTCGCCGTGGGTCCAGGCCAGGCTGGACCGATTCTCACAGTTTGAAATCAGGGTTGAGAGTGACTGCCCTGCCTGCCCACAAGCCGGAATTAGCCGGTGGTGGCGCTGGTGTAGGCAATAATGGGGCAAATATGGGCAAGTCAACGATTGGACATAATACATCGAGAAGTAATAAATAAATAAATAAATAAATAAATAATAATAATAATTATCAGGTTAGAGCTCCGCCCCTTTTATATACACATAATAAATTATACATCCTATATATATATATCTAATAATTCATAGAAGACAAGTAGTGCGATATGAGTGAAACACTTCCAAATGAGTGGAGTGTCAAGCCCCATACAGGGGGTGGAGCGGTGCATGCCGGGGCCCCCCAACCCCAGATACGGGGGGGAGGTAGAGAAGGGGAGGCACTAAAGAGCTTATTACATGCGATAACGGGTTTACGGCTGTCCATATATAATATCAAACGGTGTGTAATATGTTGGGACTTGGCCGTCTGAACCCCGCACATTACTAGTCTCCACAGGTGTGTTCTGACAATTGTCAGTTCCCACCTGTTGTTATTCTCAGCAACTCATAAGGAAGAAAGGAAGACAAGTCGCACAAGATTGACAGTGAAGAGGTTGTGCTTTATTGGCATCAACCCCTGTTCACCTCAACATCATCATCATCATCATCATGCTGTCGGTCATGATGCGACAAAAACTGCTTTCAATACTTGACTGCCGCTCTCCATTTAGCTCTCTGCTGTGAGAGTAATGTCCATGAGTCGGTCTTAATGTCTCTCAGCTTCAGGTTTCTCTTGATGGTATCCTTGTTCACCTACTGGCGACCTATCACCCTCACTCCTTACCAACTGCCCACACAGGTCCTCATCACTTCTACTTGTGTATATCAGAATCAGTGGCTACAATCCATTGAACCTGGGTCCAATGGTTGTTGCACACAGCTCACTGTCTTTTGGAATAGATGTTGCTAGTTCAAGTGTAGAGAGTGGAGTTGTCTCTAGGAGCTCTTCTCTCAGACTCCTAGAGTGGGGTCTGTGTGTCACTGTCAGGTATAAGGAATGCAGGTGACTGGGCTCACAGAGCCAGCCAATCAGACACCCTCTACAGCCTGGGTGGGCGAAGCCCTAATAGGGTCAGCTGTCACTCAACCCCCAGCTGCAGGTGGTGTCCATAATGTATGCAGAATGGCTGGGTGTGTTTGCCCATCGGCCCCGTGGTAACAGGTAGTTGCAGACAGTTACAACAAATATATATTAAAAATGCCCTTCCCCTCCACTTGCATTCTTTCTGGTGCATGGAGGGAACATTTCAATAATCACATCACAATCTCGGTGCTATGTTTTATCACATTTCCACATAGGCGCTTATGTCACACAGCGAGTAGGGCACTCATTGCTTCTCTGTTACATAAACCTGGTCCCCACTCCGTCACCCAAGAATAATAATGTTCTTTGCCAATATGTAAATCCGAACTGAAAATCCGTATATTTTTACAGGTGGTTAAGTTTGATGTATAGTGACAGTTCAACATAATATTGTTCCAGGGATTGATGCAGAGCCGAGCTTTATCTCGTTAAAAAAGGCTCTCTGGCCATTGTTTTCTCCATCATGACCCGTCCTGATATGACCTTAGATGTTGCCAGGACGTAAACCTCCAACAACCAACCAAACCATCATCATCATGAGTCGTCATCATCATCATCATCAATCAATCAATATCAATCAATATCAATCATATATTTGTTTCCCTTGACCACAAATATATGATTGTGAGCTTTCTAATTTAATGAGTGTCTATTGGCACATAATTGATTGTCTGCTTTTACATGTAAAAGCGATGCTTTGAACAAAAAACAAACATTTCTTGCCGTGAATATGGCCTATGCTGCCGACACTGCGTAAAGCAACCACCAATCAATCAATCAATCAATATCTTAATTGTGCGGGTCATTCGGGCACGACCGATGACTTTCCAACCAGTTTTCTCCAGGTTTTTTTCCATTCTCCATCGTCCCTCTGGGACTTGCCGAACTCCTGCGCTGTCCATTCCCTGATGTTGTCGTCATCGCGCCTCTTCCTTTGTCCGCCTTCTTTTCTGTCCCCCCTTTCACGGTGCCTCGCACGATGGTTTTGGCCAGACCTGATTAATATTCGCGAGTATTATTATTTCAAGAGGAGACAGACGCGGATGACACTTCCAGGAAGGTGGTTGCCTGTAGCTGGTTCCCGTGCTGGACATAGCTAGACACCAGACATTATCGGGCAGGACTCTCTTACCTTTCTTTCTACTGGACGCGGTGGCCTAATCGGTAGAGCGTGGCCTCGTGTGCGGAAGGTCCGGAATTCGGTTCCCGGTCGAGTCAAACCAAAGACTTAAAAAACTGAGACTTGTCGCTTCCTAGCGTGGCGCTCGGCATTAATAGGATAGGGCAAGGACTGGTTAGCTCAGTGTCAGGATAATGTGACGGAGTGGGATATCGGGTCATGGTGTGATCTCCCAGTTTGTTTGTTGTTGGTTTACGTCCCAGCAACATTTAAGGTCATATCAGGATGGGTAACGACTTGTGACAGTGCGCACTCATTGTGACTTTATAGTGCTGCCACCCTGGGAGACTGGGCTGCCAGCACCATGACTTGATATCCCACTCAGTCACATTATCCTGACACTGAGCCAACCAGTCCTTGCACTATTCTATTAATGCCGAGCCCCAGGCTAGGAAGCGACAAGTATCAATTTTTTAAGTCTTTGTTTTGACTCGACCAGGGTGATCTCCCAGTGGGACAGCACTATAAAGTTGCCATGAGTGCGCACTGTCACAAGTCGGTAGGCACCCGTCCTGATATAACCTTAGATGTTTCCAGGACGTAAAACTCCAACATGGAAGGTAACCATACCAAAAGCAGCTAGATAGCACACCACACAGCTACGTACAAGCCTATGATATGTAAATAGGAGTAGGCTAGTCTAGAAATAAGAGTAGATCCAAAAAAATTAACATAGACTACTAAACCAGACCAACCAACTATCTATCTGCTACTGAAATACAGGCAATCAAATACCTTATCAGCAGCTACTGTGTGATAAGACAACACCAACACTACAGCTGGCCAGCATTGAAAACAAGCCTGAATACCCAGGCTTATATGCTATGGACAGTATAAATACAGCCTCAATAAAAAATAGAAAAATAAAAAAATAAAAACCAACCTATTACCTTTCTATTTACCGTGCACCTACCAATCAGGGCCCGTATGCATGACGCGGTGTTAGCTTACACTCGGTGTGTTTGCGCTAACACCGCTCCTTGCATACTGAGTTTTCGCCGCTAGCCTAGAAATCTCCCGCCAAAGCCAGTTTTGGCTCGCTAACACCGCGTCATGCATACGGGCCAGGAGAGGACAGCTGTCACATTAGGCCTTGCAGACAAAGTGTGACTGTTGTTGTTGTAGTCGTCTGCACTGACCTCTCACAATGCTGCCACTTCATACTCTTTTCAAGGAAAAACTACTTTTTATCCTTTTTTCCATACTTTTATTTTCAGGTGTATATATACTTTCGTGGGGGTGTGATGAAAATGGGAGATATTGCACCTAGAGTGGGACTCGAACCTACATCTCTTTGCATCCCGGGCCAGTGTGCTAACCATTACACCACCTATGCTCCCTGATTTCACCACCCTACCCACGGCCACCTGTCTATGCGGCTCCTTGCCTGAGAGGTCAGTGCAGACTACTACACTAACCATTACACCACCTAGGCTCCATGATGCAATCACCCTATCCACGCCTACCTGTCTATGTGGGTCCTTACCTGAGAGGTCAGTGCAGGCAACTACACTAACCATTACACCACCTAGGCTCCCTTATACAATCACCCTACCCATGCCTACCTATCTATGTCAGATGTGGCTCCTTGCATGAGAGGTCAATGCAGACTACGACACTAACCATTACACCACCTAGGCTCCCTGATATTACCACACTACCCACACCTACGTGTCTATGCGGCTACTTACCTGAGAGGTCAGTGCAGACCAGTACAATACTTTTTTTAATACTTTTTTCTATATAAAATTGCCAATTTGGTAATTGAAAACTCATTAGACTCAGAATGAGGAAGTTGATGAGATTGAGAGACGCGCTTTGCTCGTCACTTTGCAGGAGTCGTGTGCCAACCCACACTTCTGCCGTTTAGGGGCTAGTGTCCTAACTATTAGGTTATCTAGGTTCCCTGGTGCAATCAACTTTCCATCCTTCCGGTGTATGTAGTATTTCACCTGTGGAGGTGAGTGCACCTCACTACACTTGCTAGTCACTGCAATGTCGGCGTTATCGAGTGATACCGAACGGGGTGCGGTTTGAAATTGGCTTTTTTCCATCAGTTCTTGTCTCTGTCTGTTTATGTCTCTGTGGGGTTTTCTGTCTTGGTCACATCCAAAACCATATTATAATTGCTATCTACTGCTCTCATGGTGACTATCATCATCATCATCATCATGCTGTCAGTCGCGATGCGACAAAGACTGCTTTCATTACTTGACTGCCGCTCTCCATTTAGCTATCTGCTGTGAGAGTTGCGTCCATGAGTCGGTCTTAATGCCTCTCAGCTTCAGGTTTCTCTTGATGGTATTTCATGAAAGCTGCCTGCAAAAGTGCTGCTGGCTTTTGCAAGTTACCAGCGGCACTCTCTCGGGGAGCAAATAGAGGTTTCACACTGGCAAGAACATGTCAAGGCAGGCGCAAAACTATTTGTCCCTGCAGTGGCTGGTCGGGAGATGTTGGGAGTTCCATACATGAAGCACCCTTAATGCTGCCACAGTGACTTGGTTTTCTGTTTAGGGTTTGCTCCCTTAGCCTTCGGTTCTGTCAAGAACCTGTACCACAAAGCAGTGGTTTACAACTCTGCAAGGCAGGGGCATCAAACTCCCTGAGGTATTGCTATGCCTGCAATACCTGCATACCATTCCATGGTGACTATAGTGAGTGCACAATTGATATATTTTTAATGAAAATAATAATTTGTGTGTCTGTGTAAAATCCAGAGTGGCTGATGTTTTCATCTGTCTATGCAGCTTTATTCAACAAATGTAACTGAACAAAAAAAACACCACTAAGACTACTAAGAGTGTCTGGGCACCCAGCTCTCAAGTGTTGTATAGTGTCCGCCGGGCATCATGGTGTCCTGTAGGAATCAGCCGGAAATAGATGTGATGTCCAGTAATTCATGGGTGCCTTTATGAATATAGGAGCGGACGCGATGGCCAAATTGGTTGAGCATAGGCTTCCCAAAGGTTGTTTTATTTAACGACGCCTCTTGAGCACATTGATTATTATCATCGGCTCTTGGACATCAAACATATGGTCACTCTGACATATTTCTTTAGGAGGAAACCCACTGCCGCCACATAGGCTACTCTTTCCGATAAGCAGCAAGGGGTCTTTTATATGCACTTTCCCACAGACAGAGCAGCAACTACCACAGCCTTTGATGAACCAGTTGTGGACCACTGGTTGGAACGGAAAATAGCCCAAACTGCAAATGTGTCCACCAGTCCACTGAGCAGGATCGATCAGATGATCCAAACCTTCTCAGGTGTACACTCTACCACCTGAGCTACGTCCCACTCCAGGATGTTCCGAATGAGTTAAGCATCTTTTATATGCACTTTCCCACAGACAGGGCAGCACATACCACAGCCTTTGATGAACCAGTTGTTGACGACTGGCTGTCGCCACATAGGACACTCTACCACCTGAGCTTGGTGGCGCTCTCCGCAGGCTTCCCGTGTGGAAAGATGGGAGTTGGAATCCCAGTCGTGTCAAACTAATGACTTACAAAATTGATACTTGTCGCTACCTGGCCTGGTGCTCGGCATTAATAGGATACGGCAAGGACTGGTTCGCTCAGTATCTAGATAATGTGTAATGTGACTGTGTGGGATATCGGCTCATGCTGCCGGCGGTGATCTCCCAGTGTGGCAGCACTATAAAGTTGCCATGAGTGTGCCTTGTCACAAGTCGGTACCGGTCCAGATATGACCGTAGATGTTGCTAGGACCTAAAACAACACATGCACGGTGCGGGATATCGGCTCATGGTGCGATCAGTTTACACAAACTTAGAATAAACAAATGCTATTTTATTTTAATGCATTTCCATATAATTTTAGAAACTTAGTTACCTTTAGCTGTATCTAGACATCGGTACAGAACCTGGTTTGAATTCCCTTCAAATGTTAAATTGCACAGCCTGATGGTTTTGAATTTCATTTGGTTGATTGGCATAATTTTCTTTACTTCAATTGTTTTTTTTGTTTTTTTTTGGTCCATTAGTTGTTTAAGCAGGGGAAATTTCAGTCATAGACGACTGGTCTTCCTCATTCCACTGCTGGTCGATAGAAAGCCGAAGCCTACACTTTTACAGACCCAAGGGATTTTTAACCTCCCACACCACATAGACATGGTATGAGAGCCACCGGCCTTTGATGACGCTGTAAGTTATACACAGCGGTGGAAATCCAAATTGGCAGAGCTGGGGGCATGGGGAATCGAACCACCGACCCTCAGATTAGGAGTCTGACCTAGAAAAAAGTCAGACACTCTAACCACTCCGCCACAGAGAACGCCACAAGTTTGAGGTAACTTTTATTTTAAACGGCTGACTTTAGAGATATTTGAAGTGAAAACATACTAAATTAATTTTGGCAAGCGCGTCACAAATCTGACACCATAGGCTTCAGCAGTAACAGGTTCTGTTATACTGGCTCAATATCCCCTCCAACAAATGCTTATAAAAGTTGCATAGTCCGATTATAAAAACATGAGTGCTCTGCCGCTGTGAGCACCCTATGTAATTACAAAACTCTCCCCCTTCATTTCACCTGTGATGCAATCAGCCTAATCAATTTAACCATCTCTGGAAAGAGGAAGGAAAACTAGTCACAAAGATGACCAGTGAATAAGTTGTGCTTTATTGGCAGCAACTCCTGTCATCCCCCTTACATGTGACCTAGCACCTGCACTCCTCATATACTGCCCACACTATGTCTCATTGTCACTTTAGCCTGTATACTGAAACAGTGCCCACAACCCATGGGACAGGAGTCCTATGGCTGTGGATACACTCAATTTGAATAGATGAATTTGGATAGCATCAGACAGAGTGTCTGGGGTCCTGCTCAGAGTTGGTGTGTCTCACTCAAGAGCCAGGATGAGAGTGATTTTCCTTCAGTGTGTCTGAAGCAAAATCTTGAATAATTAATTAGCTGAGACTAGTGTGTGGTCAGGATAGGCCAAGGGAGTCAGGTGACCGGACATTCCCCAGCCAGCCAATGAGACACTCCCCACAGACTGGGTGGGTGACCACCCCCATTAGGGGCTGTCACTCAAACCAGCTGCAGGTGGTGCACTCTATACATATGCAAATTAGGCAGGTGGGTCAGTCGGTGGTCCTGGGTGGACAGGATGTTGCATACAGTTACAGATATGTATATAGATATATATACTAACTTGTTCTTTTTCCTCCAATTGTATTCTTTATGAACACATAGAGAAACATTTCAATAATCCTGTACTGTTTCTTGCAAAGGAACTCTTTTCATTAACTCCAAACATCATATATAACAGATAGTTTACACCACCCAGCATCATGTACATTTCCATCAACTCCACTCATAATATATAACATATAGTTTACCTCACTCAGTATCATGTACAATGGGAGTGGGATTCTATTGATTTTAGTTACTTTTAGTTTACATAACCTAAGTCCCACTCCGACATCCAAGAATAATAATGCTCTCTGCCAATATATAATTCTTAACCGAAAATCCGTATATTTTTACACGATGGTTTAGAATTTCGGAATTTTTTCCGAGATAAATATATTAGATCGATCACTAGTATCTACTTTACATTAGTTCAAAGTTACTTTTATTTTAAATGGTAAACTTTTGAGATACTTTGAGTGCAAAGATGGAAATATTAGTTTTGGCAAGCAAGACGCTATAGACTTCTGCAGTAACAGGGTCTGTTAAATTGACTCAGTATTTCCTTCTACGCAGAAAAAAATGTTTAATAAGTGCATCAGTATCTAAGTTAGATATGTAAAATCAAATCTAGATAATTGGTTTGGTTTGGAAAATTTGATATTTGATCGGACTATGCAACTTTAAGTGCACAAGTATCTAAGTATCATAACTAGGTCAATGTTTTGAATTTAAAATGTTATTAAAGTCGCCTAGTCTGATGAAAGTAATATTAAAATGGAGCAACTATTTTGAGATTGTTGACGATTTGGGGAAATCTGCCAAGTGCAATTTCTCTTGCCATAACTTAATGGCGTTTGCAGACCTAGCATGCGGATTGGCCTAAGGCTGATGGCTCCGACATATCCGTAAATGTCTAGAGTGCATGGAAACTGCATCAGTTCTCAGGAAGCGCTCTCGCTTTGACAGAATAGCTGCGTATTATGATAGTATGGTATGCCCCCTGCACATTTACAGGGCGCGGTGGCCGAATCGATAGAGCGTAAGCCTCGAGTGCGGGAGATCAGGAGTTAGGTTCCCGGTCGATATTGATTGATTGGTGGTTGCTTTACGCGAGAACTGTTTGTTTTTAATTCAAACTATCACCATAAATCAATTATGTGTCAATAGACACCCATTAATTAAATAACCTCGCAATCATATAAGTTGTAGTCAAGGTAAATATAATTCTAGAAGAAAGTATTATTCATTGATGGAATTTGTTTAATAAGCTATATGAGGTGGTACAAACCAGCTGTACTCAAAAAAACCTAAAATTAGTAAAAAAAAAAAAAATTCTTGTTTTACCGTCTGGTCGGTTCCCGTGTGGGAGATCGGGAGTTTGGTTCCCGGTCGAGTCAAACCAATGAGTTATAAAATTGATACTTGTCGCTTCCTAGCCTGTCGCTCGGCATTAATAGGATAGGGCAAGGACTGGTTGGCTCAGTGTCAGGATAATGTGATTGAGTGGGATATCAGCTCAGCGCTGCACCTAAACAGGGACTGGAACCCATACTTCTGACATTTGTTTACTATCGTCCTACCCATTAGACCATCTAGGCTTCCATACTCTATCCATATCCACCTGTTTCTGTAGCATTTCACGTGGGGAGGTCAGTGCACCTCCCTACACTCGTCTACGTGTAAATCATGAACTAGAGTTAGAGCGTCCGTCTCCCGTGTTGGTAGACCATGGGGTCGTGGGTTCGAACCCTGGTCGAGTCAAACCGATGACTTAAAAATTTATACTTGTCACCTCCTAGCCTGGCACCCGGCATTAATAGGATAGGACAAGGACTGGTTGGCTCAGTGTCAGGATAATGTGACTGAGTTGGATATCAGGCCATGGTGCCGGTGGTAGGCCCGGTTTCCCAGTGGGGCAGCACTATAGATGTTGCTAGGACGTAAAACAACAATAAACAAACAATGTAAATCATAACCATTACAAATATCCAGGTAGCGAAATTACAGCACGCACACAGGGATGGTTTTTGTTTTTGTTTGTTTGTTGTTTTACATCCTAGCAACATCTCAAGGCATATCAGGACGGGTACCGACTTGTGACAGTGCGCACTCATGGAAACTTTATAGTGCTGTCCCACTGGGAAACCAGGCCACCAGCACCATGACCCGATATCCCACTCAGTCACATTATCCTGACACCGAGCTAACCAGTCCTTGCCCTATCCTAGTAATGCCGAGCACCAGGCTAGGAAGCAACAAGTATAAATGTTAAGTCATTGGTTTGACTCGACCAGGGTTCGAACTCACGACCCCACGATCTACCAGTATGGGAGACGGACGCTCTAAGATGATGAAATAGGTATTAGTAATTTGGCGGTATCATGACCTTGACCGTTGTATCTACGTACTCGTACTGGTAGCCAAGAGGGGTGGAAATGATCTCCTTGCGGGATGTGTGTTTATGTACAGGAGGGAATCCCCCCCCCCCGGCACTTCACCCCCTCCCCCCCCCCCTCAGTGATGTTGATGCACTTTGCATCAACCACCGCCTCTCTGTGAGGATAAACACCTCTTACCACCAGACGTCGTGGCCGAATCGGTTAGAGCGCTGGTTTCCCATGAGGAAGGTCGGGTTTTAGAAATCCCAGCCGATCCAAACTGATAACTTACTAAATTTATACTTGTCGCTGCCTAGCCTGGCGCTTGACATTAATAGGATAAGACATGGACTGGTCAGCTGAGTGTCAGCATAATGTGACTGTGTGGGATATCGGGTCATGGTACCGGTGGCCTGGTTTCCCAGTTGGGCAGCACTATAAAGTCACAATGAGTACGCACTGGCGCATGTCAGCAACCGTCATGATATGACCTTAGATGTTAATAGGACGTCAAACTCCAACAACCAACCAACCAATCCACCCTCCCACCTCCACCCTCCCCCTCCACCCTCCCCCTCCACTCTCCTCTCTCTGAGGATAAACACCAATTTCTCTACCTTACCACAGGACGTGGTGGCCCAATCGGCAGAGCGCTAGCTTCACATGCGGAAGGTCGGAAGTTAGAAATCCCAGCCGAGTCAAACCATTGATGTACAAAATTGATACTTGTCGCTTCCTAGCCTGGTGCTCGGTATTAATCTTGTTTGATTTTGCTGTGTATGTTAAAATGATGTTCTAGATGTGTCTTTGATTTCTATCATGTTAACAAATTGATACATTGCAAAAAGTGAAATAGGTTTTTTTCAACTCTGATATATATATACCGTATATGTCCCAATAGACGTGCACCACGCAAGTGCAGACCCATGGATGCGCGTCTATTCAAAGTTAAAGAATTTCAAGGATTTGTTTTTGTCGTGCCTCTGAAATAAAGTGGGATTGTCGTATTTTATGTGCATTCAGTCTGAATATGATCGTAACTTTGTGCGTGCCTTCAATCTTGAAATGCTTGGTGTGGTTCTATTTGGTAGCGTGCTTCTATTGGGACGTATCCGGTATGCACAAAATGCAAACCTTGATATGAACATGGATGCTGCTGTTATTTGACAATTTATTTTTGCTATTATTCACATTTTCACATTTAGTTTCCAAGTCATATTTTAGTGCGCAGTTTCAGAGAACGACAGGTACATCTAAGGTCATATCGGTGCGCACTCATGGTGACTTTATAGTGCTGCCCCACTAGGAAACCAGGCCTACTGCTAGCACCATGACCCAATATATCACTCAGTCACATCATCCTGATACTGAGCTAACCAGTCCTTGTCTTATCCTATTAATGCCGAACACCAGACTAGGTAGCGACAAGCATACATTTTGTAAGTCATCAATTTGACTCGACCCGGGATTTGAATCCCTGATGTCCCGCATGGGAAGCCTGCGCTCTACTGTTTTGGCCGCCATGTCTGGTTTGTAATTGCCCCTGGGTATATATGGAGACCTATCCGCAATGCATCAATCATAAAGAATTGCGCCTCTAATGAAGATAATTACATTTTACTCCGTAATTTATCGCTGTCGGCGCCCTCTAACGGCACTGGCAAGAACTTGTGTTCTGGGTAGGATTTAGTAAATAATGCATCGGTTGATATAAACGAAACCACGGCAGCCGACGTAAAACTACATCGAAAATCAAATAGAAATACAAATATAATTGCACATTTTAGAAATCGTTGTGGTTTCCATTCAGCGCTGGGTTTAATGGATGTATTACCGAGAAGCAAGTTCCTCTGAACATATTTCACATTTACATATAGGAAAATACCTCGATTTTGATCTGGAATAAAAGTTACTTTAATTTTCCTCATTTATAATTGCTAATACAAATGCCAAGAATGGTCTATGTTCTACTGTATGCACTTAAAATATAAATCAGCTTTTCTTTCTAAATCATTTTTTGGGGTTTTTGTTGTTGTAAATATAGTTTATTCTTTTAATAAAGTCTTTTGTCAGCACAGTGGCACTGGTCTTCCAGCCATGTGATAATATACGTATATGTAGCCTGATATTGTCATCGGCAGCTAGCTCAAGTCAGCTGAAATAACAATATTAATCATTCCAAGACTTACATAGCGGATAGTTTGACAATTCACCTATAAGAGAGTAGTTATATTTGTATACATACATACTTAGATACATACATGTGTATTGATTAGACCGTTACATTACGGAGTGGTTAGGTGCATAGTTTCCGTTCACAGGTTTGTATGCCTACTGTGTTGTGAATTGCATAATTATCATGTTGTTTGAGATGGGATTTTGAGATTGAGTGTTAGTAGAATGGCTTGCTTATTATGTTAGATCGAGTGTGGTTAGCTTTTAGGGTTATGCTTAAAAAAGTTAATACCTGGGGTGTGTTTTTGACTACATGAAGTAGTTTGAGTAAGTAGGTTGTTAGTAATAATGGGATAAACTACGCTTGGAGGATTGTACATTTCAGTCATTTAATAGTCTAGTACAGTTTTTATTAGTGTCTATGTTTATAGCAATACTACCAGATGAAAGGCCCTGTCACACATCACCGGATTGGGGGAAACGAAAAGAAACCAAACAAAGTCTGTTGATATCTGGCAAAGTCCGGTTTGTGTCCGTACAAGTTTTGAACATGCACAAAACTTGGAATGGATGCCGCAGGATTGACGTCTATGTTTCTTCTCCGGTTTGAGTCCGGTTAGTCCGCTTACTGTCCATTGGCTATCCGTTCATGTGCATTTCATGTCTGTTTCATATCCGTTTCATGTCCGTTCATCCAGCGGCCTTTGACCCGATATCGCAACATTTTGACATATTTTAATACATTTTGATACTTATCACGCCCAAACACCACCAGACTAGACAATTCTGTCCGTTGCTCAATCCGGCGAGGTGTGACAGCCGCTTAATATGCATTTTCTGAAGTTGTTGGGCAAATAATGTGTGAGTTGTTTATTATTATAGTTAACAGGATGTGGTGGCCAAATGGGTAAGAGTGTACACTTCCTGTGTGGAAGGTTGGGAGTTCGAAACCCGGTCGAGTTAAACCAATGACTTACACAAATTATGCATCTTTGCTACCTGATATGGTGCTTGGTCTTAATATTTAATTTAGAAACATTCCTGTACGATTTCGAGGCTGCATACCACTAGAGCTGAGAGCTACAAGCTTTGTATAGGCTACCACAAGCCTGCATCAAAGAAGAGGATAATAATAATAATAATAATAATAATAGGATAGGTTGCTCATCCATATGTGTTCAATAATGTTGGTTGGTTGTTGGAGTTTTCCATCCTCCTAACATCTAAGGTCATATCAGATCAGCAGTTTTAAATCGTGCCAACATCTAAGGTCATATCAGATCAGGATCGGTACCGAGTTGTGACAGTGAGCACTCGTGGTGATTTTATAGTGCTGCCCCACTGGGAAATCAGGCTGCCAGCACCATGACCCGACATCCCACTCAGTCACATTATCCTGACACTGAGCCAACCAGTCCTTGCCCTATTGTATTAATGCCGAGCGCCAGGCTAGGTAGTGATGAGTATCAATTTGGTAAGTCATTGGTTTGACTCGATTGGGAATCGTGCGCTCTACCGATTCGGTCACCTCGTCCGATACATGTTGGATAATTCCGTGAATAAATAAATAATTAATTTCCGCACAACAGTTCGCTAAAGAACCCATAATTAATTCTTTGTACGAGCAATTGGCACGCAGCACCAAACAGCCTGCCTGAATCCCCCTCCCCCTCACCCTCACCCTCACCCTCCACCCACTAAACCCTACCTATATAGGTCTACATATTCACTCTGCACCAAACAGCCTGCCTGAATCCCCCTCCCCCTCACCCTCACCCTCCCCCTCCACCCACTAAACCCTACCTATATAGGTCTACATATTCACTCTGC